>APFE031409629.1:1486-12355 GCA_000404065.3 Pinus taeda | reverse complement strand
ACATTTCTTCTACCATAGACTTTATAGCTAGGAAACTTTCTATGAATTGAGGGTCTGGCCCTATAGAACCTTCTTCTGTCATTGTCTTCCGAGAATAGACTCTCCCAATTTTAGGATTAGTTTCCACCAACTCTCCTTCTCCTAATTTGAGCTTTGATCTAGTGATTATTCACAGTTAAACCAACACAAGCTTGTCTAACCTTACAGCCTAGAGCTCTGATACCACTTGATCTGATAATCAATTTATGAGTGACTTCAATTGAAGATTTATTAAACAAAAGGTATTACAGACTCATGTGCTGGTGTGTGTTCTGTGTTATTGAAACAACAGATCGATCAGATTACTAATACACAAACATTTTAAATGGAAAGACAACAGAGAAATACAGTAAGCAACACTAAGACACAAACAATTTTAATAAGGAGTTCACCCTATTCTCCAGGGCTACGTCTCCGATCCAACTTCAGTGGTGGCCTTGTTTTATTATGTCTTTAGCCAAAGAATTACAATACAGAGACTCAATGTGAGTTTTCCTGAAGAAGATTTTGCTTGGCAGGGTGGTTCTTGGATTCCCCAAGCCACTCGGAGTACACAAACTCTTGTTTTTCCTACCAGCTCTGTGACTTTGATCTACAGTGGAAAGAGCCAACTGTGATGCTCAATCCGGACAGATTCCTCTACGGGGAGGCTTGAATCCTCAAGCTCTTTGGTGCTCGACGCTGCCTGTGGTCATCTTGGCCCTCTATCTCCTCTACTTGGCTTTGCTGTTCTTTGTGTTCAGTCATCCTCTTAGGGTTCACTGTTTACTATATTTCTTGGTCGCTTGGACTCTTCTCCAAATCTTCCAACTCCATTCAACTATCTCCGTTCATGGCTTTAATCATTCGACCCCTATGCCTGTTCGGTTCCTCTCCCGCCTGCATCGATTCACCTTCTGCAGCTGTGCTTGGCGTTCCCTGTTCGGTGTCAACATGAACGCTCAAGGAGTGCCACGTGTCCCCCATCTAACTGGTGCCAGCGTGCTTCGTCGGCTCGTTTCTTTGGTTATGTCGTGGATACGTTCTTTCTCCACCGTGGCGGTCAAATGGATTCCAATTCGCAGCTTATTTCCCTGTCGATTCCACTTCTTTCATTGGGCGCAATCTCAGCCGTCCGATCTAGGCTCCTCTAGATTCAACGTCATACGCACGTTGAACACAGTTGACTTGCTCGACTGATAGCGCGCTATCACGACGGTTTTTCTCTCACCTCCGCTGCCATGCGTCGATCGCTGAGTGGGATTGCTCCGCTCTCCTCCAAAGCCTCTTACCGTTCAAGGGCGCCTCGATCAATACCACCGGTTTTCCAGAGCGCGGGAACCGCCTTTTTCCTTTAGCGCTTTTTGTTTTCCGCCCGCGGTTCTCTGGCTCCCAACGTGACTGAGTGCTTTTAGGCTCTTCCATTTTAGCCCTTTTCGCATAGTGATGCATGATTAGCGCTTCAAAATCACCTCCTTTTCCCGATCTGGGGATCCTAGGGGCTATTTTGTCCTCCTACGCAGTCTCCATGGGCCTCGGTCAGTGCGCTTTGACCGAGGTCCTCGTCGTTCCATGTTGGAAGCCATTGCCACTGGTTCAAGACGTTTTTTATCGCTGTTTTGTAATTTTTCAAGGATTTGTTCAACTCGATACAGTCAAGGTTTTTGATAGTCCTTTGTGGATCCGATTCAGATCATTGTTAGCCTTCGACTTGGAGGAACCACACTTGTATGGTGAGAAGGAAAGACACAAGAAGATCTCCAAAAGCATGGTAAAATCATTTCAACTTGGAATGAATTCATTTCTGCGATTAAAAAACAATTTTATCCTTTGGCTTATATGCAACAAGCAATGATGAGTTGGAAAACACTACGTCAATGAAAAGGTCAAAGTGTTCAAAGTTATCTCAGGAATTCCATAAGAGAGCTTTAACATTTGGCATATCATTGCACTCACCCGAGACATTGTTGAAATACATAGGTGGTCTTCATAGTTATTTGAAGCATACCATACTTATGTTTAATCCAACTAGCTTAGATGATGTATCGGTTCAAGCAACTCATCTAGAAGCTAGAGGCAAAAATGTAACTCAAGATGTTGGGAAATCATCCAAACCTATTGAAAACAAGAATAAAGGCAAGAAGAAACTTAAATGGAGGGAGAAGAAAACAAACACTATGAAGAAAGATAAACCTTCATGCACTCATTGTAAGAAGGAAGGACACGATGAAGCACATTACTGGTCATTGCATCTAGAATTTAGGCTAAGAAGTTTGGGAGTAAAGAGCGAAAGAATGTTGCTGCTATTCAAAAGGACTTGGGATCAGATTCAGACAACGATTACAACTATAGCTATAAAAGGTAAAGATTCTAAAGCATCTACAAGTACTTCTTTGCATTCTGTTGATAATGATAATGATGAGAGGAAAAGAAATGAGCTATTTCACATTAGAGTCATTTCCAAGCATACTAAAATTGATACTTTATTTGATAATGGATCACAAGTTAATTTGATTTCTGAAGCAATTGTAAAGAAGTTGGGTTTAGAAACAAAATTTCATAAAAAGCCATACCCATTAGGTTGGGTGTGTGATAAAAGTAAGCTACAAGTTACGAAACAATGTAAACGTCATTTTGCTATTGGGTCAAAGTTTGTAGATGAGGTTGAGTTAGACATAGTCCCATTGGACATATGTGGAATTGTATTAGGAAGTCCATACTTCTACGATAGAAATGCTATCTTCTATTGAACTAAAAATAAGTATCAACTCATTAAGGATGGAATTGAATATATTGTAAGGGCTCATAAACTCAAAGATAACTTCTCTCTCATAAATTCAGGATAGATGAAAAGAATTGTAAATTCAAGTAATTTTTTTTTACTTATGATTGTAAAAGCAAAGGATATTGATAAATCCGATGCTTTCCAAGGATGTAATCCTAAACAAAAAGCAAATCTAGTTAAAGTTGTTTCTGATTATAATATTCAGTTTCAAGAGCCTGAAGGGCTTCCACCCAAGCGAGAGATAGACGATGAGATTTATGTGCAACAAGATGCTCCACTACCTAACATTGGAATGTACAGGTTATCAGCTCTAGAGAATACAGAGATAAAGAAGCAGGTACAGGAGTTGCTCGATCAAGGGTTTATTTGACCAAGCACATCACTGTGCGGATCACCTATTGTGTTAGTGCGAAAGAAAGATGGTTCGTGGAGAATGTGCATTGATTTTAGAGCATTAAATAAAATCACAATAAAGAATCGTTATCCTCTTCCTCGCTTTTATGATTTGTTAGATCAGTTAAAAGGTGTAGTGTACTTCTCTAAATTGGACTTGTGAAGTGGTTACCATCAAATCAGAGTTGCAGAACATGATGTATGGAATACTGCTTTCAAAACAAAGCAAGGACCCTATGAATGGATGGTTATGCCTTTTGGCTTAACTAATGCTCCAGCTACATTCATGCGAGTCATGAATGATGTATTTAGACCATTCATTGATGATTTTGTAATAGTCTATTTAGATGATATTCTTGTTTTCAGTAGAACATGGGATAAACATGTAAAGCATGTAAAGAAGATTTTAGATGTTTTGAAAAGAGAAAATCTCTATGTAAAACTGTCAAAATGTGAATTTGGCAGAACTTATTTGAATTATTTGGGTTATATTGTAGGGGGTGGTGAATTGAAGATAGATCCCTCTAAAGTCGAAGTCATTGTAAATTGGCCTAAGCCCAATACTGCTATAGAAGTTAGGAGTTTCTTACGGGAAACACAATATTGGAGAAAGATTATTGCTAATTTTTCTTTGATTGCAAAGTCTTTATATGTTATGACAAGTGTGAAACAAGTGTTTCAGTGGGGAGGCAAACAATAAAAAGCCTTTGACACATTGAAAGAAAGGATCAGTAGAACACCAATACTAGCATATTCGTTTACAACCATGCAAAACATTCTTCTACTCAGAGATCTCCTTTTGAGACTTGATTTGGTTTTATACCAAAGTCTCCCTTGGATTTTGTCTTTGATAAATACATAGAAGTTGATGGGCACAATGATGTGGACAAAGCAACTAGTTTCATTGAACAAATCTAGGAAATTCACCAGGTAGTACAAGAACAACTGGAAAGAAGCCAAGCAAAGTATAAGGTGCTGCATGACAAGCATCGAGTTGAGCATAGTTTTCAAGTTGGTGATCAAGTATGGTTGTACATCTGTAAAGAAAGACTACAAGGGGAAGGTAAAAAGTTGAAACCAATTAGATGTGGTTCTTTCAAAATACTTGACAAAATTGGTGAAAATTCTTTCCGCCTTGATCTACCAAAGTATATGCAGATCTATTCCATCATAAATGTTGAAAACTTGCGATTGTATGAACCTTCATTGATTGAAGATCCCAAAGAGCAAGGTCAGCTACCTTCCATTGAAGATATTTTTCCCGAGTATCTAAATGAGCTACAAGAGGACACAATTCTTGACAGGAGGATAAGGACTTTGCGAAAAGGAAATGTTGAGTATCTTCGAGTTGGACTCAAAGGTTCAAATCCAAGTAAAGCACGATGGATAGAGATTGGAAAAGTGAAGGAAATTTATCCTCACGTACTGAACAACTAAAACCAAATTTTGGTGGTCCAAAAGCTTCTAGTGGGGAGGAGTGATCCAAAATTGATCTAGTTTTTCCTCCAGATCAAAGTCTTCAAATGCAAATGAAAGTGGGATCAAGTCAAAGTGCTCGTCGATATGATTCCAACAGTGTGAATGCCGCGTAGATCCAAGTCCGGATGAAGGAGTTAGAGCCAGTCAAAGTTTATGGAAAATTAGGGCAAAAAAGTCAAAGGTCAACAGTGAACAGTCAATAGTCAACTTGGTCAATGCCTACATCAGCAGGGACATGTGTCAACCTGGGAATGAGCCATGGATCCTAGATGATGTCAGCGAAGGAGGTGACATGGAAAATTATGATTGGTTCATACAGGCCAATCCAGTGCTGACACGTGGCTACCCGAATTTTGCCTAATTTGGCCTTATTTCCAAAATTTTTGGGATCAGGGAGGATTGAACCCCTGACCTCCTGAAATGGCAACGTTTTCGCCAGAACCAACGCACCAGATGAGCTACCGCAGGCCTTGTTAACGAAAGTGATCAGGTTTTATTTATTGTGTGTTAGGATGTTCACCAGAAAAAGGCCGAACGGTCGGGGTCAACCTCATGACCACTGGACCTTTGAAGTTATGGTTATCATATAGTTCGAAATATCCCACATTCATTGCAAGTCCAAATAACACATGGTATATCATACCATATAGCTAAGATATCAACCAACAGAACAACCATATCATATCACATGTACGTTGTAACAACATAGCCAATGGCAGAATGGTCGGGTGGGGGTTTCGAACCCTCGACCTTCCAAAACCATATATATGCAACGCTTTGACATAACTCCGCTAACCAACATGTCACAAGTTCCAGCTTGAAACAAAGCCGGACAAATTTTTATTAAAACTGTTGTAGGTGTTGAACCCGCCGTACCACCAACACGTAGACCGAGGTGGTTTTATGCAGGAAGAGGTAGTTTTTGCCAAACAGAGAGTGGTTTTGTAGGGATAGAGGCAGTTTTGGACCATTCCAGGGGGTCTGGAGGTCACAGTGGCCAAATATGGTCAGGTTTATACTCGTTTGACTCGAAATTTCGAGCTAAACGCAGTGGTGAGGTCCATTTTCTTATTTGAGACTCTATTTTCGAGCTCATACCTATAACAACATTTTGAAGACAAAATAAAGAGATCAGCATTGGAAGCGAAAGGACCAAGAGACATAGCCAGGAAGTTTGGTGAACTCATTTATTAAATTTTGCTGTGTTGTTGTGTTTGAATGTGTTTTCAACTTGTTTATGTGTTTATGTTATTTGCAATCTTTTTGATCCGTTTCACTAAGTAACATAAGCAAATTCACATAAAGTCTGTAATACCTTTTTCATTAACGGATCAAACACCTCCTAGCATTTGACATTCTTCTTGAAGGATTGTGGGTCACCACTCAGCAGGTAATTTAACCATTTTGCAATCATGTGCTTTTACTTAATGTTTTGAGCATTTTAACATGGATTAGGGAGTGATCTAGATGATTGACTGAGCTTGATTGAAAACTTGTTCTCACACCTTACTAAGGGAGTTATTTTTTGACCCTAGTCTAGTGGAACCTCCTTTGAGGCCTTAAGGTTATAGGAGGGGCACTACTTGGAAAACTTGGATTTAAGTAGCATGTCCATAAACTTTCCATTGTCAGCACTTTTCACCATTTCCCTAATTTCATGTCCATACTTTGGGTTTGTTGTCATTGGTTCATTGGAACTAACACCCTCATGTCTTCATCCTTGAGTTTGGGTCAAAATCTTTGCCCTGGAGGTTGATTCAGTTATAAGAAAGGTAAAAGAATAAAATGGCCACCATAAAAGAAAAATAAAAGTGAAATTGCAAAAGATAGTTGGAACATTAATTAGCGTGTGGGAAAAATCCTAACATGAGCTTTACCCCCCTCATTAGCCATCACTTGGTTCCAGAGCACTAGACATAATAAAGGAACCATTACATGTCCAACTCTTATGAGAGAGAAGTTGACTCATCGTCAAGGGGTAAATCAGTGTTATATCATTAAAATTAAGCTTGGACACTTGAGCTATCCTCCTCATTAAAGCATAATAAAAAAGAAGTAAGAGGAGCACTAGAGGCGTGGAAAAATAGGGCAAGGAAAAGGGTACCTCATACCTCCATGATTGTTCCCTCCATACATCGATACACTCAGGATGATGGACCTCCATCAGTTGGTCCCATGACCATGGCACCTAGCCATAGAGAATTTCCTCTTTGTTGCCACATTATCATTAACGCATATGAATTGAAGGGTTGACCTAAGACATGCCACCTACCCTTAGGGCTAGAAGCACTTAATCGACTTGTCATATAGCCATCCCTAACACTGGCAGGGAACACTTTTACAAGACTTGGTCTAGTTAGATGTTTAAAGGTGATCCCAGTTTGAAGTATTATTATGCCCTTAACAATTAAGTATGGTTCACTATGATGCATCTATGGTCATTGTCTCTAATGATTGGTAAATTTCATTGGAATTTGAGATGATTTTACCATGTGGTCTTTTGCATAGCAATAGAGGCCTTGATGGCACACTTCATGCCTCCACTGCACATGATGCCAAGGTTGTATCTCAATTCTAAAGAGCAATAATGATCTTGTAGATTCAACGTTGCCCCTCCAGAGTAGAGCATTAGGAAATTTGATGATTCCAATAGTTAATTGACACCTTACAACATCCATAGATGCTGAAATGTTGAGCTTTCTTTTCTTGGTGTTGGAGATTCTTGATGATGTGTCCAATAGACCCAACATTCACCCAGGCTAGCCTTGACACTGTTTGAAGTGCATGACTTGATCTGGAGTCTAGATGATGATGGTCATCCCTAAGATGACAAGGGAGGGCTTATACTACAACTTGGAGTGACAACGTTAGAGAGAGATTGTGCCACGTCATACTTCTAGCCCCCTTGAAGATGACATAGAGCACCCAAAGTAGGATTTTGATATTTGGCGACATTTTGAGGCATGCCTTGAGGGCTTCCCCTCAATGATGGCGTTTATTATGAGGATGGGACATGTCCCTTGCCCATTTCGTGCACTTTCATAGCATTTATTGCCACAAAATGGCATGATGTCATGCTTGAGGAGAGTTTCAACCCATGTGTGGGATTTTGTGGCATATTTTTGTTATTATGAGCCATTGGGTTGACTTGTATCTCATTTTCTTCATTCATACTCAAAATTAAACTTGTCATAGGGATTTTAGGCTAATATTTTGTTGTAAAATGGAAGGATAGACCTCATATAAATTGAGGATCCTTCCATTCATTATATTCATAATCACACTTGGATTTCAACCTATTCTTAAGAGCTTGACTTAGCCTTTGTTGAACTTGCTACATTTTTATGGTGCTATTGCTATTAGATATTGACTTATGTCTTGGAGATACCTTTTTGGAATTGAAAGAATGCTTTTTCATGGAAGAATTGTAAGTTTATTGCAAATTTTCATTGTTTTACATGTAATTAGTTATTGCTAAGTTTTTTCTATGCTGCATGTCTAAATGCAAATTGTTTATGGATAATATTGGATAATTTTTGCATGTTGAATGTTTCTATCTTGAAATCTGTGGGAGACATCCTAATGTGCTTATCCTATTTAATTTCTCCCCTCACAATTCTTTTTGGGGTTTATACAACCGGAAACAAGAGTTATCCCCCCCTTTACTCCAAGCATATGTCCTTTATCTCTTAAAGTGGCCCTAAAGAATCCATCACCCAAGTATGATTACGCACTGATTGTTGGAAAATGTAACTAGTTTCTGTCTTCATAATTTTCACTATACTCATGTCAATATGCATATCTTATGTAATAAGAAAAAGAAGAAAGAACAATTATTATTTTAGAGCATGGATTTCATGCTTCTTTTGATTGGTCTTCTAGGTAAAGCATGCTCTTCATGCTTATATGGTTTGTCATGTCAAGATTTATTGTCATCAGTGAAGACAGTCAAATAAGACTCCTAGCACAAGTCATCCCTGACAGAGACAAGTTAGCCCAGAAAGGGGTATTCGACCCACATAAATGAGTATAAATAGAAGTAGTTGGACCTCATTTTCTCACCAATTTGATCTACAATAAAGAAGCTCGATTTGGAGCGAAAAGATCATGAAAGGCCAAGAAGGAAGAAGTAGAAGCTAGAAGGAAGGAAAAATAAAGTTTTTCCCCAGTTTTCTCTCAAACGTGCGAAGTAGTTGTGGTACTGCAAGGGTTGAAGTTGCAAGATTATTGCAGGCTTGCAATTTTGAAGTTGGGGGGATGAAATTCTGAGTTTGATGCAGTTTTGGAAGTGTTTGTCTCTCATTGACTTGGTTTGACTTTGACCTAATTGGAGGGTCTTCTTGGAGGGTTGACTTGGAGCTAGGAGGCTTTGGTCTTGTGGTTTGGGTCTTGGTTTTATGACATTTGAAGCAGGTTCTATAAGAAGAGAAGATATTTTTTGGGTTTTCCCCTTAGGGGGATTTTACCTTGGCTTGGAGCCTAATCTCTGTGTCCATTGTCTTTACTTTTTTTTTTTCTCTTGTTATTTGTTTGATGAAAAGATCTAATAAAGAAATACAAGAAGATAAATAAAGTTCATAAGCAAATATTAAGGATAAGGAGAAAATGGAATTAATAACTACCCTACTATATTCTTCAACATGGTATCAGAGCTAAGGTGAACAAGAGAAGGCAGCTGGAAGGACACAAAGAAGTATTTTCTTGTCAAGGGGAATCATTTGTAGAAGAAAACAAGGAAAAAAAGAATACCTATTGACCTCGAAGGAGGGCTACTACATTGAAGAAGACCTCATCATCAAGCTCTAATTAAAGAAAGAACAAAGCTCTCATCGGAATTTCTCTTGCATACTTCAACTTGACAAAGAAAGAAGCAAGAAGGATTTTTGGATCTCTTTTGAAGTTGTTTGAAGACATAATTGTTGAAGGCATCCTAGAAGACATCAATATAGGTCATCTTTGAAGTCTCCTAAGAGGTCTTGAAAACATCAAGTCAATCCGAGAGGCATCATCAAGAAGGACTCTTAGAAAGTAAGTGTTAAATCGTTTTCTATGTCTCAACCTATAGATCATATGGCTACATTTTGCAAGGAAAGCAACAAGCTTGGTGGATCAACAAACTTCCTAGCTTGGAAGAAAATGATTGACTTGGCACTCACAAAGAATGAAGTTATGGAATATGTCCTTGTAGAAGTGGTTGAACCTAGCAAAGAGAAGAGTCGAGAGATAGAAAAGTACACAAAGGGGCAGGTAAGAGTACAAAGAACCATTTTGGAATCAATAAAAAATCATCTTGTTCCCTTTGTTTCTGATTTGAAGACATCAAAGGCTATGTATGATAAGTTGGTAAAGTTGTACTCCATAAGTACACAAGGGAAAAAAGGTTTCCTTGAGGAATCAACTATATAGAATAAGGAAATCAAAGCATGAAGACATGACCACCTATATGATGAAGATCTCAAAAATAAGAGAGTAGTTGCAAGGGCTTGGGGAGATTGTTTCTGACTCTGAAATGACTCTTTGTGTATTGAATGCTTTTCCACCTGATTGGAGTAGTATTGCAACTAGCATCTACTCAAAAAAAGATACTACACCCTTTTATGAATTGTGGGCTCAATGTACCTTGGAAGAATCTAGGATCAAGGCAAAGGATGATACTAAATCAAATGAAATATTTAAAGCCTTCATCGCAAGAACTAAGAAGTTGAGGAAAGGGAAGTTTGGAAAGTCCAAGAAGAAGATAAACATGTCCAAGATTCAATGCTTTGGGTGCAATGAGTATGGAAACTATAAAAGGGATTGTCCAAACATAAAAGTGAACAACAAAAGGAAGGAAAAAAGTGAATCTCACATAGTTGATGAAACAAGAGAACCTAAGAAGAAGCCAAAAGGTGAAGATCCCAAGGATCTTTATTATTAAAGGAAGTCTCATCTCTGTCAGGGTCTTTATTATTTTGTCTTTGTTTTATGTAGAAAGTAGAGTAGCATGTATTATTATTATAAGGAGAGTCTTTGTTATGAAACCAACTCAAGAAAAGATAGAAAAGATAGATCAACGCCTTAGAATTCAACCTCTTCGAGGGGGCAACCTCCTTGACATTACATAAATGAACAATTCTTGGATGATACAAATGAAAAGACCTCCTTTCTATATATAGGAGTCTAAGAGGTCATAACATAATCAGAGCCGACATAAC
>APFE031409626.1:0-32985 GCA_000404065.3 Pinus taeda | reverse complement strand
AGAGAGAGAGAGTGTGGCATATGTTTAAGGGGTTGAGATAGAGAGACAAATAAGGATAGATAGAGGGAGGTATAAATGTATATGACAAGGGGAGAGAGGAAACAAGAGAAAGAGTGAGATGGGTGAGAGAGGGAAGGGAAGAGAGAGAAGGAGAGGGGAAGAGAGATAGAAACAGAATGGAAGATGGAGAGAGAGGGAATAAGAAAAATTCTCACAGAGAGAAATCCAAACATATTAGATATATCTATAAATTCATGAATATTTTAGATTTTCACTAAAATAGATGTATTGATTTCAATGTAGTTGCTGATTTCTAATCATATTTGATCACATGCACTATATGCATTGGTTTTAGCGTAGATGTCGCATTATAATTCTATTTAACACCTTACACTAGATGCATTGATTTCAATGTCTATGTTTATTTATACTCATAATTGATTGATTGCACATGATTCATTAGTTTCGGTGTAGATATTGATTTCTAATCCTTTTTTATTGCTTGCACTATATGTATTGATTTTAGTGTAGATGTCGATTTCTAATCATATTGAATAACTTACAATAGATGTATTGATTTCATCATAGATTTTGATTTGTACTCATATTCGATTGCTTGCATTAGATGCAACGGTTTTAGTGTAGATATTGATTTCTAATCCTATTTGATTTCTTGCACTAGATGCACTGATTTCAATATAGATGTTGATTTCTAATCCTATTTGATTGTTTGCACTAGATGCATTGATTTTAGTGTAGATGTTGACTTTTGATTTGATGCAACAAGATATATTATGTACATTAATTTCAAAGTAATTAGATTATATAATGTGTATTAATTGCAGTGTAAGCACATCCCTACCTCCTCCATCTACATCTCTATCTCCCATTGTATTTCCTTCTTTATCTCTCTATCTCAACCCCTAAATATACACACTCTCTCCATATCTATCTATCTCTCTCTCTACCTCCCTCCATTTCCCCTCCCTCCCTCTCTTCACCTTCTCTCTCTCTCTCTAACATTTCTATCTCCATATCTACATCTATTCCTCCCTCCCTATCTTTGTATCTCTCTTCTTTCCTCTTCCCTCCCCCCATCTATATCTCTATCTCCCCTTGTCTCTCCTTCTCACGCCCAAAACATACACATACCTCTTAGTGTAAACACATAAAAATTATTCAACCATAAATACAATACTTGAATTTCCATCCTAAATAAAATGTTTGCTTCTTGAAACTATAAGTTATTTAAAAATAAGTACATTGTTATTATTCCCATTTTCTATCATTCAATATTGCTAGAAAATATTTACAATTGAAAATTATTTGGGGTTTAACACTTCATAAGTCACAATGATATAATTTGGATAAAACTACTATTAATATTGTAGAGCAACATAGATAAGGTATGTTGTTTACTACAATAGCTCGAGTGAAATATTTGAATGCTCTATGATTCCAACTATTCTTTTCATATGATCGATATGAGAAAATGGAAAAACTAATAAGTATAACAATAATAATAGTATAACAAAATAGTTTCTAATTGATTGTAATGAAGATTGTTTGTAATTGACTATATTCTTAGCATTCACATTTTATATCTACCAAAATTGTCACATTGACACTTTGCACTCAAAATTTGTATTTCATCATTTTTCATCATTCAAGTTACTAACGGTCTCTCTCATCTCAACAAACTGAGGTAACTAAGAAAATTTTAGATTAAGTTGACCAAATTAATATTAGACATATTTAGCATATTTAAAATGATCAAAATAATTAGATGTTCAACAATTCTTTTATGACCGCACACGATTGAAACCAGCCTACGTCCATCTTAACACAGGATCTATCAAGCACCAAGAGGGATCAAATCTCTCGAAGTGCAAAACTTTCCTCACGTTTTGCACTCAAAAAAGAGGTTTTCACCTCAAGATATTTGATCCCACTCAGTGCTTAATAGATACGATGTTAAGATGGATCTAGGTTGATATTATAAAGAGCTACGATGAATCTAAGATCGTATTCTTGCATTGTATTCCCCATACCTTTAAATAGTCTCCATCACATGGAAAGTCAGTAAACCCATCTAATGACTAACCCAAACTTATATATAATTATTATTTTTTCGTTATAATTTTATTTATTTGAGAGTCCAACAATTATATAAATAAATGAAACTACTAATATATATATACACACACACACACACAAACACACTAGTGGAATTAGCAACTCGGTCATTCTCTTACTTGAGTGACATGGGGTTAATTTTAGCTAGAACTATTATACCTAGGGCATACCAACTGTCCTCTCCGTAGACTCGGCTACTCTAGGGGATTTGAACCTTTTGTCTCTTGGTTTACATAATAATTCATATCACGGAAATAACTAATTAAATTTCACGCTACAAACATTTTAGGCAAGAAATATAAAACTCATTTAACTCATATAACTATAAATTACATTTACATAAATAATTGAAAACTGTTTAAAAATTAAGAAAAATACTATATTATTAAATTAATCTAATAAAATAAATATTAGAAATAATTACCTATTGTGATCATAAATTGCCATTATATATAATAGATAAATTAAATAAGTACTTTGTAGATGGAGAAATTTCCTCACTTGATATTTTAGATCCATCTTAATCCCTGATCTATGAAGCGCTAAGAGGGATCAAATCTCTCAAGGTTAAGTTGGATTGAATATCAACACTTGATAGATCCTAGGATAAGTTGGATCTATGTTGGTTATACAATACTATATAATATCTATATTTGTATCTATGTGTCTCATTATCATTCCATTTCTCTATCTCAACCCCCAAACATATACACTCTATCTCCATATCTATCTATCACTCTCACCCTTCGTCTTTCTCTTCCTCTCCTCCTCTCTCTCTTCCCCTTCTCTCCCTCTCTCTCTCTTCCCCTTCTCTCCCTCTTTCTTTCTTTTTCTCTCTCTCTTCCCTCCTCTCTCTATCTAACTCTTTCCATCTTTCCCTTCTTACTCCCTCTCTCTCTCCACCTTTCTCCCTCTACGTCGTTATTCTTCCCTCCCACTCTCTCCCCTTCTCTCTTTTAATTTGTCTCTTCCTTCCTCTCCCTCCCTTTCTCTCTCACATCCCTATGTCTCTACCCCCATCACTCGATCTCTCCCTCTTCCCTCCAACTCTTTCACTATCTCCCTCCCTCTCTCCTTCTCACTCTCCCCTCCATTTTTGTGAGTCCCTCTCTCTCTCTCTCCCCCTTTTGTCTGTTAGAAAATCAAAGGGAATAAAATATTTTCTTACTTTGATAACAACTTGTGATAATTTTTAATTATTTTGTCTTCTTATGTCTTCTTTCCATCAAGAAACTATCAAACAATTAAGAGAATTAAGATCACAATAACAATAAAACATAATATGTAAGATCTCACCTAGGGAAAAACCTCTCCTAAGGGAAAACCCAGTTAAAATTCTCTTCTTCTTATAGAACGAAGACAAAATGAGACCTTCAAGACCTCTAGACCAAGACAAAGATTCCCTCCAAGCACCAAGTCATCCTTCCAAGAAATGCTTCTTCACATAATCTTATGTGAACAAAGTCAATGAAAGTCAAACTTCTCTTTTGTTGGTCAAATCATAGTTTCGGCCCTCAACTGTAGGTTTGCAACTTACTCTGTAACTTTCAACACTATAACAGTTCAAAAACCCTTGTCCTTTTTGCACGTGTGAGTAGAAATTGTTAAGAATTAGGTGTTCTTTCCTTCACCAAGGTTTCTTATTCTCTTCTAGTCTCTTCGCACTTCCTTTCTTCTTCTTTCTATTGTAGATCGAACTAAGTGATTGAAGGTGTTAAATGAATATGAATATCACTTCTATATATAACTTTCCATGTGGTCGAATAGGCCTTCCTAGGGTGAGTTCTTCAGGATATTCTGACTTGGTCTTGGAGGATTCTTTCGACACTTTAAACGCAAAAATAAATCTTCTCTTATGATGCAAAGTGGCCACTAGGATATTATATACATGACAGTGACTCTCTTGATTTATGAAAAATAATATTTTGACTTTAAAATACTTAAAATCATGAAGAATATGCTTGACCTAATTAACTTGAGCATGAAACCCATGCTTATAAAATAATAATTCTTTTTCTCCTTTTTCCTTTTATGTCAAATATACAAAATCAAGAGAACACGAGTCATTATTAAGAACGAACCCAATTACATCTTTCAACGATCTCCCTATATCCCTCATCTCCTCTTCTCTTTCTTCCCTCCTCTCTTCTCTACCTCATTTTCTCGCCATATCTCCCTTGTCACTCCCTCTTTCTCTCCATGTATATGTCTCTATGCCTTTGTTATTTCCCCTCTCTCTCTCCCCCTCTAATTCTCTCTCTCTCTCTCTCTCTCTCTCTCTCTCTCTCTCTCTCTCTCTTTTTGTCTCTCCCTCTCTCCTTCTCTATCACCCTCATTTCTTTGTTCCTTATTCTCTCTCTCTCTCTCTCTCTCTCTCTCTCTCTCTCTCCAACCTTTTTACTATCCCCCTCTTCTCTCTCTTAAATTTGATCCCATTCTATTACGTTTAAGAAAGTATCTAAATTTAAAAAGTTGAATTGGTTGTAAAATATTAAACATGTGTTTTGGATAAATCATGTAAAAAAAATACAATCATGAAAAACCTAAAAAAATCATGCTATATCTTCCTCTATTATTGTTAGTCATTTCCCTTGCTCTCATCAGTAGGATCCTAAGTTAGGATGGATCTATGCTAGTTCTTCATAATATTATTTATATTATATAAAGTTCAAATCATTATACATAAAAGTATTCTTTTTTTTAATTTTATTAAAACCTTGATTTAATTTCTATGGAAATATTTTTAGTAGTTGTGAGAATAGAGGGTTTAGATATATCTCAAAAGTGCCTATAACATTTTTCCTTTTAGATTGGATTGAAAAAAAGTTATCAAATTAAATTAAAATAAAATATTTTGATTATGAAATAACTTATGGTTTTTGGGCATGTGGTATTGATAAGTCATGATATTGGACCATGACATTGTAACAAATCATATTTACAAATTAATAATATCCATTGTAAAGTCGGGGTAAATATTCATAGTTAAGTATATTTTCATATTGTTATTAAATATTTTGAATGTGAAATAAGTTATGATTTTTTGACATGTAGTATTGATAAGTAATGGTATTGGCACATGGTATTCTAAGATATCTTATTTATAGGTTAATAATATATATGGTAAAGTGAGGGTGAATATCCATGGTTAAGAAACTTTTTATATTGTTAATAAAATATTTGGATTATGAAATAATTTATATATTTTTGGGTAGGTTGTATTGGTAAGCCATGGTATTGACCCATGATATTGTAATAAAGCCTATTTACAAGTTAATAATACCCATTGTAAAGTTGGGGTGAATCTCCATGGTTAAAAATCTTGTCATGTTGTTGTAAAATATTTTGGTTGTGAAATAAGTTATGGTTTTTGGGAATGACGTATTGATAAGCCATGGTGTTGGCCCATGGAATTGTAACAAATCCTATTCACAAGTTAAATTAATTTTAAGATTTTTTTAGTTTTTTTCAACTATATTTTTCTTTGTTTTAGTTAAAATTTAGTGGGAATTTTTTGGAATGATAATTTTCAACTCTATTATCAGTTGCAAGTGTCAACTACTCTGTAGTACTTGGGTATCACATGATATAAATTATCTATAACAAATTGAATTTTATTAATTTGGCGTACATTTCAAGTGTCTCAAATTTTTAAAAATATTGAATATCTACATTGAGGTAGCTTGGTGATATGAAACGTAGCAATGTCAACCACTTTTATAGTATTTCTCTGCACACGATATAAATTATCTATAAAAATTTGAATTTAACTTTTTATTATTAATTGGGTAACCATTTTAATGTTTACTAATATCACTTTTTTTTTAGACTAACCTAATTACCCACAGGGGATTTGAACGCATGACCTATCGCAAGGAGTGCTTTAAAGCACTCATTCACCGTCAATCCAAAGCCCCATGGGCGTTTACTAATATCACTTTCACAATGAAGCCAATATTTAAATGTTTAAACTCATTTCCAATATCACTTTAAATTTTTTAATTGAAATAATATCTAAAATTATTTACATACTTGCATTACACCAACACATCTTTTTATACGTTTCAATAATAAGAAGATTATTTTATTATAGGATTTACGATTTATATTTATAATTTCGAGTTGAATTTAATCTTATCGTATAATTTGGAATATTAAGAATGTAACTAATAAAATCACTTCGACTTTCATTTTTTCATTTAAGTTTTGAAATAGTTTTAAAATCCACAAATTTATTTACCTGATTTTACTCTTTTTTTGCTTAAAAATTATTTTATTGTTTCAAAATTCAGTATATTGTTTAGCATGTTTTCTTGCAACATTCTGTAGTGTACAAATTATTGGTTTGAAAAAAATTCTAAGTTAAAGATGATAACGAAACTCAGACTCTGGAATAATTGGAGCCGGGTATACAAAGAAAGATAAAGAAAACCATTTAGATATCATCTTTAAGTGAGAACTGCTTTATATAAAACACCTTGTATTTTTTTATCACAATATAATATATAAAATGAATATAAATTAGATATTTAAGTGTTTTTAACAGAGGTAAATACTAAGAGCTATGGGCTTTTTTCAATTACAGCCGACTACATATCGCAGTTCCATTTGGTATAAAAATTGAAATTATATCATCAGTGTAGATAATAGCTACTGATGATACCATTCTCTTATAGG
Source organism: Pinus taeda (assembly GCA_000404065.3). Taxonomy (NCBI): domain Eukaryota; kingdom Viridiplantae; phylum Streptophyta; class Pinopsida; order Pinales; family Pinaceae; genus Pinus; species Pinus taeda. The sequence continues at coordinate 26,172 of APFE031409626.1, read as the reverse complement.
AAGGAAGCGGTTCTGCTGTAACACCCAACCCCATTCCCATGCATTTTACACCATTCCCTAGGAAATTGAGGAAGGGTAAGTTTTGCAACAGTGTCTTCTAATTCAAGGGTAAGTTTTTTCTTTTTTTTTTCTTTTTCTTTTTCGACTGTGTGAAACGATGAGAGAAGTATACTGAAAAGTGACCTGGTTTTGTTGAATATGTGGCCAAAAGTTCGGAGAAAGTATAAAAAAGGAGAATGCGCTTGTAGCAACAGTGTCTTCTAATTAAGGGTAAGTTTTTTCTTTTTCTTTTTCAACTGAGTGAAACGATGAGATAATTATACTGAAAAATGACCTGGTTTTGTTGAATATGGGGCGACAAAGAAAAAAAAACTAAACAAAGTTAATGTTCGGATAACAACATCTTCATTCTATACATGGAACGAAGTAAGTTTGGTTCAACGTTTATAGCAGCAGCATTCATCGAAGCAGCGACGAAAAAAACAGTTGTGATTATTACATCCAACGCAGCAGCGACGTCTTAAGGGACAGCTGGGAAGCCAACTCCTCTGCAATTCCAATCTTCATAACAAACTTCTTTCATTCTTACCATCCATTCCTCCTGAAAGGAAGACGGCATCTGTGCAATCTTCACCCATTCCCACGCCACTGTGTGGTCATACCATCTGGATTCTATCAAGGGATTTCAACCTGGGCTTCACCAAAAATTCCTCCCTGTATTAGTTTATTATTTATTACTCTAACTTTTATCATGGAAATATATTATATAACTACATTCTCATTTAGACTCTCTTCTGTGCAATAACCGAAGTCTCAAAATTTTATTTTTATAGCTGTATTTAGCTTGTCTCTAACACATATTTCTAGGAATTTTCAGTTTTTGGATAGCAACATTCTCTTTCCAATATAATCATTTTATTTAATATTAGACATAAAAACTTCAATTGACAATAAAAATTTACTGTAGAAATTCGTCTTACCTATATCGTCTCCTTCCAACCTGTAATCAAGTCATAGTCATATTATTTATATAAATATGAATTGCCTCAACATTCAAATTATCTCATGAGTACCCTTACCTCCACGAACACTACTTATCTTTGATTTCTTCATGAATTATGATAAAGGCCACAAATTTACTCCCAACCTTCAACTGTATTATATTGTCAGTTCCTCCTAAGATCTTCCTCTAATTATCAAGTAGACCAAGAGGAGTTGGAGATATTTGCTCCTCTCCTTTTTCAACATCCTACAAACCCTGTATTGGGCTTATGAGCCTTTCTCTACCACTGTTAAGGTAAGATAAACATTGCCTTTCTCTCCCACAATATCTATCACGTTATCGACCTTAGGGTTTTCATATCCCACTCTATCTTAATTTAGATGGTATGTCTTCTCTCTTTCATTCTATGAAATATCAGGATTCTCTTTCCATTGGGCATAACTAGTAACTGATACGAGTCCTCATACCCTTCCCCCTTCTGTGTGTGTTGTGTGAAGGTGATCATACATTGAAGAATTGTCATTCAAGATTGGAGTTTACAGTTGTTGCAGTTAGATGGAAATATGAAAGAGGAACTAGTGACTGGGATGATTCAGATTTTTGGTTCTGCAGTAGCAACACAGGCTATCCTAAAGCATGATCCTAAGAGGAATAAGTTGGAGTATTCTGAGATGAAGTTTGGGTAGGGCAAATTTCTCACCATGTTGAACACTGGTGCAACCTATAACTTGATGAGAGAAGAGGCAGTAGGGAAAGTTGGAATGAAGTTTGTTCAAACTCAAGCTCATCTCAAGGTAATGAACTCTCCACCAGACAAAGTGATTGGAGTGGCAGATGTTGTGGAAGTGAATATTTGTGAATGGGTAGGAAATGTTGACGTCACAATCATGTGGAAGGATGATTATGAAGCACTTTTGGGCACGAAGTTCATCAAGCAATATGAGGCTATGATCATGCCACATTTGAGGAAGTTTCATATTTACAATGGAAGGGAAGATATACCTTTGAGTATAACTACCATGGCAGCCGCGAGGGGTGAATGTAAGATAACAACAATGGGTGTGGAAGAGGTCAAGCGAAACAAGGAAATCTGTGAGAGTTTGAATCAAATGGATCCAAGACACATGGAGAAAGAAAATAATACTAGAACATTGTCTGATAGGGTTCTAGACTTGGCAAGAAGACTAGAGGCAATGGAGGAGTGGAAAAACTGTGAAACTGGAGACCTTATGAAAGGAGGACGGAGAGGAATACATGTAGAGAGTATAGGAGGAAGATGTTGACACTTGGATCAAGATGTTGGAGCGGGATGAGGATGTAGATGGAAGGCCACCAACCTTCCCATCCCCACCATGTTTCTGAGCTTAGCATGGAGGATGGGCTCATTTTCATCTTCTCATAACATTGAGAACCCTTGAAGTGATGACAATCCTTATGATGTGAGATGCATGTGTTCTTGAGGAGGAGAGGTTACAGTTGAATTAGCTACCTGATTAGTCACCATCATGAGGGGTACCAACACATGATAATGTTGCAGAGTTGTGACAGGATTTGCATGGAGCAGGTCATAGGCAGAGATATCTATTTGTTGACATGATGGTCTTGGAAATGGAGTTTGTTTGGAAGGCTTTGCCAACGGCGACAACCTTTTTTAGAGTGGCGGAGGATGTTTGTACCTAGAGTTGGCTTCATGACCAATGCATGCCTCAGACTGCCTACAAGGATGAGAGAGTAAAAAACTGAAGGTTGGACGGACGGGTGAGTCAGGCAATGGGCACCTTTCTTTAACATGATTCATACAAATTATATGTTTAATATTTTAAAACCAACTATGTTTTTTATTACTTTATATACTCTCTTAAATATAATACAATGGGATCATATTTAAGAAACCGAGTGAGATGGAAGGGAGAATAGAGTGTGGGAGAGAGGCATAGAGGCAAGAGATAGAGTGAAAGAGAGGGAGGAGGAGGGAGAGGAGAGGGAGAGAGGGAGGGAGTGAGAAGGGAGTGTTGAATATGGAATGAGGGAGAGAGGAAACAAGAGAAGAGGGAGAAAAGGAGAGGATAAATACAGAATGGGAACTTTTCTCTAACATGATTGATACAAATTATATGTTTAATATTTTAAAACCAAATATCTTTTTTTATTACTTTAGATACTTTCTTAAACATAATACAATGGGATCATATTTAAGAAACTGAGTGAGATGGAAGGGAGAATAGAGTGTGGGAGAGAGGCATAGAGGTGAGAGATAGAGTGAGAGAGAGGGTGGAAGAGGGAGAGGAGGGGGAGTGAGGGAGGGAGTGAGAAGGGAGTGTTGAATATGGAATGAGGGAGAGAGGAAACAAGGGAAGAGGGAGAAAAGGAGAGGATAAATAGAGGGAAACAATGAGAGACAGAGACACGGAGACATAGATATGAAGGGGGGGCAATGGGAGAGAGAGAAGGAGACAGGGAGGGAGAGAGTGACAGAGTTGGATGGTGGTGAGAGAGTGTGTGTATGATGGGGGCAGAGATAGAGGGAACTGGCAGAGCAGAGGAGAGAGATGAAGGAAAAAGAGAGAGGACTTGAGAGAGATGAGAGAGAGAGGGCAGAAAGAGATGCAGCTGGTAGAGGAAGAAAGACATAGAGAGAGAATGGTGGATGGGGAGTGACAAGGGAGAGATGGAGAGAGAGAGAGAGAGAGAGAAGGTGGAGAGATAGAGGGAGAGGAATAAGGAGGGAGAGAGAGAGAGTGGTAGAGAGAGAGATATGGAGAGAAAGTGTGTATGTCTTATGAGTGAGAGGGAGATACAAGGGGAGATAAAAATATAGATGGGGTGGGGGAAAGGGTAGAAGAGAGAGGCAAAGAAAGGGAGGGAGGAAGAGGGATATATGGGAGACAGAGATATAGATGGAGAGAGAGAGAGAGAGAGAGAGGGAGAGAAGGGGAAGAGATAGAGAGGGAAAGGAAGAGGGAGAGATAGATAGATATGGGGAGAGAGAGAGAGAATTACATACGTTTAAGGGGTTGAGATAGAGGGACAAATAAGGATAGCTAGAGGGAGGTATAAATGTAGATGACAGGGGGAGAAACGAAAGAAGAGAAATATAGAGTGAGATGGGGGAGAGAGGGAGGGGAAGAGAGAGAAGGAGAGGGGAAGAGAGATAGGCACAACATGGAATATGAAGAGAGAGGGAATAAGAAAAATTCTCACGAAGAGAAATCCAAACATATTAGATATATCTAGAAAGTCATGAATATTTTAGATTTTCACTAAAATAGATGTATTGATTTCAATGTAGTTGTTGATTTCAAATCATATTTCAACAAATGCACTATATGCATTGGTTTTAGTGTAGATTTCAGATTATAATTCTATTTAATACCTTACACTAGATGCATTGATTTCAATTTCGATGTTTATTTGTACTCATATTTGATTTCTTGCACATGATTCATTAGTTTTAGTGTACATATTGATTTCTAGTCCTTTTTTATCACTTGCACTATATGCATTGATTTCAATGTAGATGTTGATTTCTAATCATACTGAATACCTTACACTAGATGCATTGATTTCAGCATAGATTTTGGTTTGTACTCATATTCTATTCCTTGAATTAGATGGAACAATTTCATTGTAGATATTGATTTCTAATCCTATTTGATTTCTTGCACTAGATGCACTCATTTCAGTATAGATGTTGATTCCTAATCCTATTTGATTGTTTGCACTAGATGCATTGATTTTAGTGTATATGTTGACTTTTGATTTGATGCAACAAGATGTATGATGTACATTAATTTCAAAGTAATTAGGTTATATAATGTGTATTGATTTCAGTGTAAGCACATCTCTACCTCCTCTATCTATATCTCTATCTCCCATTGTCTTTCCTTATTTATCTCTCTATCTCAACCCCTAAATATACACAATCTCTCTCCATATCTATCTATCTCTCTCTCTACCACCTCCCTTTGCCCTCCCTCCCTCTCTTCCACTTCTTTCTCTCTTTAACATTTCTCTCCATATCTATATTTCTTCCTCCCTCCCTATATTTGCATCTGTCTTCTTCCCTCTTCCCTCCCCCCATCTAAATCTCTATCTCCCATTGTCTCTCCTTCTCATGCCCAAAACATACACACACTCTCTCATTGTAAGCACATAAAAAATATTCAACCATAAATATAATACTTGAATTTTCATCCTAAATAAAATTTTTTCTTACCCCAAATGTTTTCTTCTTGAAAATATAAACTATTTATAAATAAGTACATTGTTATTATTCCCATTTACCATCATTCAATATTGTTAGAAAATATTTACAATTGAAAATTATTTGGGGTTTAACACTTGATGAGTCACAATGACTGAATTTGGATAAAACTACTATTAATATTGGAGAGCAACATAGATAAGGTATGTTGTTTACTACAGTAGCTCAAGTAAAATATTTGAATGTTCTATGATTCCAACCATTCTTTTCATATGATCGATATGAGAAAATGGAGAAGCTAATAAGTGTGACAATAAGAATAGTAAAAAAAAATAGTTTCTAATTGATTGTAATGAAGATTGTTTGTAATTGACTATATTCTTAGTATTCACATTTTATATCTATCAAAATTGTCACATTGACACTTTGCACTCAAAATTTGTATTTCATCATTTTTCATCATTCAAGTTACTAGCAGTTTCTCTCATCTCAACAAACTGAGGTAACTAATAAAATTTTAAATTAAATTGACCAAATTAATATTAGACATATTTAGCATATTTAAAATGATAAAAATAATTAGATGTTCAACAATTTTTTTTTATGACTGCACATGATTGAAACCAACCTATGTCCATCTTAACACAGGATATATCAAGCACTCAGAGGGATCAAGTTTCTCGAAGTGCAAAACTTTCCTCACTTTTTGCACTCAAAAAAGAGGTTTTCACCTCAAGAGATTTGATCCCTCTCAGTGCTTGATAGATACGATGTTAAGATGGATCTAGGTCGATATTATAAAGAGTTATGATGAATCTAAGCTCGTATTCTTGCATCGTATTCCCCATACCTTTAAATAATCTTGATCACATGGTAAATCATTAAACCCATCTAATGACTAACTCAAACTTATATATAATTAGCATTTTTTTGTTATAATTTTATTAATTTTAGAGTCCAATAATTATATAAATAAATGAAACTACTAATAGATACTTCTCTCTCTCTCTCTCTCTCTCTCTCTGTATATATATATATATACACACACACACACACACACACTAGTGGCATTAGCAACTCGGTCATTCTCTTACTTGAGTGACATGGGGTTGATTTCAGCTAGAACTACTATACCTAGGGCCTACCAACTATCGTCTCCGTAGACTGGGCTACTCTAGGGGATTTGGACCTTTTCTCTCTTGGTTTACATAATAATTCATATCATGGAAATAACTAATTAAATTGCACCCTACAAACATTTTACGCAATAAATATAAAACTAATTTAACTCATATAATTATAAATTACATTTACATAAATAATTGAAAACTATTTCAAAATCCAAAAAAAAATATTATATTTTTAAATTAATCTAATAAAATAAATATTAGAAATAATTTCCTATTGTGATCATAAATTTCCATTATATATATAAATAAATAAAATAAGTACTTTGTAGATGGAGAAATTTCCTCACTTCATATTTTAGATCCATCTTAACCCCTGATCTATGGAGCACTGAGAGGGATCAAATCTCTCAAGGTTAAGTTGGATCGAATCTCAAAACTTGATAGATCCTGAGATAAGTTGGATCTATGTTGGTTATACAATACTATATAATATCTATATTTGTATCTATGTGTCTCATTATTATTCCATTTCTCTATCTCAACCCCCAAACATATACACTCTATCTCCATATCTATCTATCTCTCTCACCCTTCGTCTTTCTCTTCCTCTCCCTCTCTCTCTCTTCCCCTTCTCTCCCTCTTTCTCTCTCTTTGTCTCTCTTCCCCCTCTCTATATAACTCTTTCCATCTTTCCCTTCTTACTCCCTCTCTCTCTCCACCTTTCTCCCTCTACTACTCTCTCCCCCTCAAACTCCACCTCTCTCCCCTTCTCTCTTTTGATTCTTCTCTTCCTTCCTCTCCCTCCCTTTCTCTTTCATGTCCCTATTTCTCTACCCCCATCACTTGATCTCTCCCTCTTCCCTCCAACTCTTTCACTATCTCCCTCCCTCTCTCCTTCTCACTCTCCCCTCCATTTTTGTGAATCACTCTCTCTCTCTCTTCCCCTTCTCTCCGCTAGAAAATCAAAAGGAATAAAATATTTTCTTACTTTGATAACAACTTGTGATAATATTTAATTATATTGTCTTCTTATGTCTTCTTTTAATCAAGAAACTATCAAACAATAAAGAACATGAAGATCACAATAACAATAAAACATAATACGTAAGATCTCACCTGGGGAAAAACCCCTCCTAGGGGAAAACCTAGTTAGAATTCTCTTCTTCTTACAGAACAAAGACAAAATGAGACCTTCAAGACCTCTAGACCAAGACAAAGATTCCCTCCCAGCACCAATTCATTCTTCCAAGAAATGCTTCTTCACATATGCTTAAGTGAACAAAGTCAATGAAAGTCAAACTTCTCTTTTGTTGGTCAAATCATAGTTTTTGCCCTCCACTGCAGGTTTGCAACTCAGTCTGTAAATTTCAACACTATAATAGTTCAAAAACCCTTTTCCTTTTTGCACATGTGAGCAGAAATTGTTAAGAATTAGGTCTTCTTTCCTTCACCAAGGTTTCTTATTCTCTTCTAGTCTCTTCGCACTTCCTTTCTTCTTCTTTCTTTTGTAGACCGAACTAAGTGATTGAAGGTGTTAAATGAATATGAATTTCACTTCTATATATAACTTTCGATGTGGTTGAATAGGCCATCCTAGGGTGATTTCTTCAGGATATTCCAACTTGGTCTTGGAGGATTCTTTTGACACTAAACACAAAAATAAATCTTCTCTTTTGATGCAAAATGGCCACTAGGATATTATATACATGACAATGACTCTCTTGATTTATGAAAAATAATATTTTGACTTTAAAAGACTTCAAAGCATGAAGAATATGCTTGACCTAATTAACTTGAGCATGAAACCGATGCTTATAAAATAATAACTCTTTTTCTCCTTTTTCCTTTTACGTCAAATATACAAAATCGAGAGAACACGAGTCACTATGAAGAACGAACCTAATCACATCTTTCAACGATATACCTATATCTGCCCTCTCATATTCTCTTTCTTCCCTCCTCTCTTCTGTACCTCATTTTCTCGTCATATCTCCCTTGTCACTCCTTTCTCTCCACGTCTATCTCTCTATGCCTTTGTTATTTCCTCTCTCTCTCTCTCCCCTCTAATTTTCTCTCTCTCTCTCTCTTTCTGCGTCTCCCTTTCTCCTTCTCTATCACCCTCCTTTCTTTGTTCCTTATTCTCTCTCCCTCTCCTCATATCTCTCTATCTCTCTATCCTCTCTCTTTCTGTCTCTCCCTCTATCCTTCTCTATCACCCTTCTTTCTTTGTTACTTATTTTCTCTCCCTATCTCTCCCTCTCCTCGTCTCTCTCCCACTCTCTATCTTCACCCTCCAATGTTTTTACTATCCCCCTCTTCTCTCACTTAAATTTGACCCCATTCTATTATGTTTAAGAAAGTTCTAAATTTAAAAAGTTGAATTGGTTGTAAAATATTAAACTTGTGTTTTGGATAAATCATGTCAAAGAAAATACAATAATGAAAAACTTAAAGAAAATCATGCTATATCTTCCTCTATTATTGTTAGTCATTTCGCTTGCTCTCATCGCTTTGATCCTTAGTTAGGATGGAGCTATGCTAGTTCTTCATAATTTTATTTATATTATATAAAGTTCACATCATTATAAAAGTATTCTTTTTTTTAATTTTATTAAAACCTTGATTTAATTTCTATGGAAATATTTTTAGTAATTGTGAGAATAGAGGGTTTAGATATATCTCAAAAGTGCCTATAACATTTTTCCTTTTAGATTGGATTGAAAAAAAGTTATCAAATTAAGTTAAAATAAAATATTTTGATTATGAAATAACTTATGGTTTTTGGGCATGTGGTATTGATAAGTCATGATATTGGACCATGACATTGTAACAAATCATATTTACAAATTAATAATATCCATTGTAAAGTCGGGGTAAATATTCATAGTTAAGTATATTTTCATATTGTTATTAATATTTTGAATGTGAAATAAGTTATGATTTTTTGACATGTAGTATTGATAAGTCATGGTATTGGCCCATGTCATAATATCAATGACAAAGTGGGGGTGGATATCCATGATTAAGAATCTCGTGATAAGCCATGGTATTGGCCCATGGTATTGTAAGATATATTATTTATAGGTTAGTAATATATATGGTAAAGTGATGGTGAATATCCATGGTTGAGAAACTTTTTATATTGTTAATAAAATATTTCAATTATGAAATAATTTATATATTTTTGGGTAGGTTGTATTGGTAAGCCGTGGTATTAACCCATGATATTGTAATAAAGCCTATTTACAAGTTAATAATACCCATTGTAAAGTGGGGGTGAATCTCCATGGTTAAAAATCTTGTCATATTGTTATAAAATATTTTGCTTGTGAAAGAAGTTATGGTTTTGGGGAATGCCATCTTGATAAGCCATGGTGTTGGCCCATGGAATTAAGTTAAATTAATTGTAAGATTTTTTTAGTTTTTTTCAACCATATTTTTCTTTGATTTCGTTAAAATTTAGTGGGAATTTTTTGGAATTATAATTTTGAGCTCTATTATCAATTGTAAGTGTCAACTACTGTGTAGTACTTGCGTATCACATGATATAAATTATCTATAACAAATTTAATTTTACTAATTTGATTTTTTATTATTATTGAGCCAATATTTAAATGTACATTTCAAGTGTCTCAAATTTGTGAAAATATTGAATATCTACATCGAGTTAGTTTGGTGATATGAAACCGTAGCAAGTGTCAACCACTTTTGTAGTATTTGTCTGCACACGATATAAATTATCTATAACAAATTGAATTTTATTATTTTCATTAATATATCTTAATGTTTACTAATATCATTTTCACTTTTTATTATTAATGGAGCCAATATTTAAATGTTTAAGCTCATTTCCAATATAACTTTAAATTTTTTTAATTGAAGTAATATTTAAAATTATTTACATACTTGAGTTACGACAACACATCTACTTAAATGTACAAAACAAATTACAATTACATAAATATTAAAAATGATTTCAAAATTTTAAAATCTACTTAAATTAATTTAAACTAAAGATTAGAAAAAAATTAACTATTGCGACATATATTGCCATTATAAAATAAGTACCAGAACTTTCCTCACTTATATTTTACTAACTTTTAATAAGTTTCAATAATAAGAGGATTATTTTATTATAGGATTTACGATTTATATTTATAATTTCAACTTGAATTTAATCTTAGTATATAATTTGGAATATTAAGAATTGTAACTGAATAAAGTCCCTTCGACTTTATTTTTTCATTTAAGTTTTGAAATAGTTTTAAAATCTACAAATTTATTTACATGATTTTACTTTTTTCTTAAAAATTATTTTATTGTTTCAAAATTCATGCGGTAAATATTCAGTATATTGTTCAGCCTATTTTCTTAAAACATTCTGTAGTGTACAGATTATTGGTTTCAAAAAAAATTCAGTTAAAAATGATAACGAAACTTTCAAACTCTGGAATAATTGGAGCCGGGTATACCATTTAGATATCATATCTATTAAATCTCCTTATAACTAAAAGATTAATTCGACTAAACAGTACCTCATTTCTGGGCTATGGCACAGGTTCCTTTTAAGTGAGATCTGCTTTATATAAAACACTTTGTATTTTTTTATCACAATATAATATATAAAATTATAACATACATCGTCATTAGTGATAAATTTGTAGTTTGAGCTTCTTTTGAGCCTACGTTTGAGCATTTTTGAGTTCAAGGTTTCTTCTGAACCAAAAGTATGATTGAATTTTGTAATAACATATTAGATGATCTCTTCACAAATATTAAGGTCGATTGTCTATTAAAACTTACAAATATTAAGGTCGACTGTCTATCAAAACTGTGCAAACGATTGTAGTCAGTGAACTGATTCAAAAAGGACACCTTAGTTGTAAGGCCCGCACAAGCCATGACTAAGTTCGAAATTGGCACACACCATGACTAAGTTCGAAATTGGTTGTAAAATATTAAATTGAGTACTCCACTCAAATTATATAGAATTCCAAATTCAGTTGGCAACAGATTGGCGACAGATCCTGCTAAACTTACACGAGAATACACATATTTTAAACCTCAAATAACGATTTATTGCCACAAATTACTATGTGGGTAAGCCAAATATTATTGAATCTGAATGGTCTATTCCTGGGAGAATCGATCCCCTTCATTTCTAATTGAATCAGCCAGTGATCAAAGCCTCTAAAGGGGAGAACACTAGCTATCATGTCTCTCTTTGTGAGGATAAGTTCCTCTGATATCAAAAACCTGTCTAACGTGGGGGCGAACTGTGCCTCACCCCCTCTTTTATTGTTCCATGTGAAATGGCCATTGTGTGTTTCAGATTCCACTAGTTTCATATCATCTGTGAAGGTATGGAATGCTATGGAATTTTTACTTAGTGGTCTAATGCCTCCTTTTTTTTCTAAAAGAGATCTAATCATGTTAAAATCTCCTCCGGTGAAACAAGGAATTTCTTCATGTCTGCTTCTAACAACCAGGGATTCAAGAAACCTGGGCTTCTTATCTATTCATTGAGGCCCATAAACGTTTGTGACAGGAAGGTATCTGAAACCCCTACTGGTTGAAAAATTAATGATAAGTAATTTCTTGATGCCTCTGCATTTGTTATGCTAACTTTTGTGGGTCCCATAGAGTTAGGATGCCCTCTGTTGTGTTCTCTTCTTTAAATTCTAGAAAATCCAATCTATTAAGCCATTTACTATGGATCTGTTTTAATTTCTAAATAGAGCATTTTGTTTCCTGAATGAAGATTATGTCCGGCACTGCTAGTTTCATTCTATTACTTAGCATTCTTTGTTTTATTTTACTACCTAGACCTCTGATTTTCCAAGATATGAACTTCATAATTAAATATTTGTAAAGGAGTAACTCGTTAGGTCTTTCCTCTTACCTAAATCTATCATTAGCTTTCCACGCTCCATCAAAAGATCATTTTTCTTTTTCCTGCCCCTCTTCTTTCCTGGATTTCTAGTCGCTAATCGTGGAGTTGATTTCATAGTTTTCACACCTCTGTGCTCTTGCTTGTGAATGTTTTTACCTTTATCCAACCCTCTTTCTTGAGCTTTCCGTAAAAACAACAGCTGCATTCTATTGCTTTTTTCTTGAGGTAGTGAGTCTATTCCTCCCTTGGTTCCCTGCATCAAGAATCCTTCCAGATCTAGGTTTTCCTTATCGAGAATTTCCAATAGCTCCTAATCTTCCAGATCTATTTCACTCTGGGTCATTTCCTGGTCCATCTCCATTTCAGATTCACTTATCATCGTCTCTTTTTGATAACCAATATCTTGAGAATGTTTGTTGTCTTCTTCCTTCTCTTTTTCATTAGGACCTTCCTCCTGAGATTGTTTTCTCTCGTGATTTCTTCATTGTCTTCCAGCACTTGAAACTTGTTTTGACTAACCTTCTGTGCCTCGTTCTGTTGTTGCTTTGGCCCCCTTTTTCTCCCTTTTCCTTTACTTGACACTTTCTAAAAGCTTTCCGTCTCCTTCCTTGTACTAGGTTTCCCTTTGTTATCTGCTTTACCAAGAGGGAAATCTCTGAACAAATGTCCATGCTCATGGCATCTATGACATTTGAATGGGATATGCTCGTAGTCCACACCCTGCACCCATTATTCATAAAAAATTTCCAAGATAAATTCATTCGGAAGAGCTCCTGATAGATCCATTTCCACACATATTCTTGCAAAGGAGGTATATTTTCCTCTTCTTGTCACTTCAGAAGCTTTGTTAAAACGTCCTAGTTTATTGCCAATGGCAGCTAGTGATTCTATTTGCCAACAATCTAGAGGTAGAGAATAGAGCACCAAAATAGGAACTGAAGTAAAGTTTTCCCGCTCTGGGACAAAGTTCATCTTCCAAGGCCTCATATAGAGACCGGCTACAGCATAAAAGTAGGGTCGTCCTTTAAATATTTTGTCCTTATCATCGATGTTTGAGAACACCACTGTGAAGAATCCCTTTGACCCAAAATGTAGGTGAATTCTTCCTTTGGGTTTCTAGTGATACTTGATCCACGTCTGTAAAGCTTTTTCAGTGGGCTAGAGTCCCATGAATTTACAGATAATGGCGTAGGTCACCATGTGTTCCATGTGCACCTGCAGAGCAGGATAGTTTAATATTATTCTAGGAGTGACTTCTGCTTTTGCTTTGCAAGGTTCCTTTTGTTTTTTGTCTCTTCCACCCTGAATTTTGTCTTCTTCCTCCTTGTCCTTTGTGCTACTATTTTCCTTAGTCTTATTCCTGACAGTCTTCTTCTCATTATCCCTGTTCCTTCCATCCGCAAAACCTTTGCTCCTCATGATCGATGTCTTGCCTCTGTTAGCTGCAGCATCTTTGTAGGAGGGAGTCGATCTCCCTCCTCTTATGCCTTCCATTAGAAATGATCTTTTAGACCTTTCTGAAACCTTGGCTAATCGCTTCGGCTCCTCTCTTCATACATGTCAAATCCAACACTACAAATTCGATTTCACCTGCAGAATAAAAACTCATATTCTCCTCTTCTCGACAACTGCAATCTGTTCATTTGTTGTGCAAAACTTTATTTGAATTTCTCCTTTTGCCACATAGTCTCTTATGAAATTATATTTGATATCAATGTGTTTGCTGCGATTATGAAACACTGGATTTTTAGTTATGGAAATGGTAGACAAGCTATCATAGTAAATAGTTGTGGCATATTTTGGTTCTTATTTTAGATATATCAATACTTTCTTCAACCAAATTGCTTCGCATGTTGTTTTTGTTGTTGCAATATACTCTGCCTCTGTAGAAGACAATGAAATAGTTGGTTGCATCTTTGAACACCATAATATTGCACCTGATCCAAGGGTGAAAATATAACCTAAAGTTCTTTTTCTATCATCAAAAGATCCAGCCCAGACACTATCTATATAACCAACCAACCCAAAATCATTTGATGAAGTATACCAAATCGCATAATTTCTTGTTCCACACACATACCTAAAAATTCTTTTTGCTACTCCAAAATGGATCTTACTTGCACTTTGCATGAATCTAGAAATCAAGCCTACTGCATGCATACTATCAGGCTTAGTGGTAGTAAGATACAAAAGACTTCCGAGTAGACTCCTATAGGATTGAGCATCTACCTTTTCATCTCTATCTTCTACAAAAAAGAAATCATTTGTATTCATGGGTGTGCTCATGGGTTTACAATTTCCCATTTTTCATTTTTTAAGAAGATTTGAAACATAATTTTCTTGTGAAATAAAAATTCCATCATTCATCTATGTCACTTCTATGCCAAGAAAATAATGGAGCAAACCCAAATCAGTCATTCCAAATTCAATCATCATAGCCTCCTTGAAATCTTCCACTAACAAATTACTTGAAGATGTGTGTATCAAGTTTTCTACATATAAGCACACAATTATTATATCATTACCATTTGACTTAATATATAATGTGTGTTCATTTTCACTTCTATTAAATCCCTTTTTCAAAAACTAAGTGTCAATTTTGTTGTACCATGCTCTTGGAGCTTGTTTAAGCCCATAAGGAGCCTTTTTCAGTTTGTAGACTTTGAGTTCAAATTTTGCTTCTTCATATCCTTGGGGCTGGTGAACATATACATCTTCTTTCAACTCACCATGTAGAAAGGCTGATTTAACATCAAATTGATAAACTAACCAATATTGTGCTGCCAATGCCAAAACAGTTCTGGTTGTATCAAATCTTGCAACAGGAGCATATGTTTCATTGTAGTCAATACCTGGTTGTTGAGCATATCCTTTGCTACTAACCTTGCTTTGTGCCTTTGTATTGATCCATCAGCTACATACTTGGTTTTATACAACCATTTCACGCCAATGACTTCTTTTTCAGCAGGAGGATCCACAACCTCCCTTGTTGCATTCTTTTTAATTGCTGCCATCTCTTCATCCATTGCTTTGCACCAAACTAACTCTTTTAGTGCATCTTCAAAACATCTTGGTTCTGCTTCAATCTAAGATATCAAAGAAAAATTAGTATAACCATAAGTTTCATTTAAATATTTTGTCCTTTTTGGAGGACTTGGACTTCAAGCAAGACTTGAAGTAGCAGAAGATGATGGAGTGTATGTGGCCTATGAAGTATTTTGATTACAGGATGGATTTGAAGAAATAAAATATTTGTCTTCCTGTACAACAATACTTGGAGTTTGTTGTTGCAAATCATAATTCCATTTCCATTCTTCTTTCTCATCAAATAACACATCATGACTAATCATTAATTTTTCAGTTTGTAGATTGTACAATCTATAACCTTTGGTTTCCTCACAATATCCAATAAAAATGCATTTCACACTTTTATCATCATGTTTTCTTCTCTTTTCAGTAGGAACATGAGCATAGGCAATGCAACCAAAGACTCTTAAATGAGAAATATTGGGTTTTCTTCCAGACCATGCTTCATAAGGGGTAATATTTTGCACACTTATTGTTGGAAATCTATTAAGCAAATAAATAGATGTAGCTACAACTTCAGCCCAAAAAATGTTTGGAAGGCTTTTACCTTTCATCATGCCCCTAGCCATCTCGACAATTGTTTTATTCTTACATTCAGCAATTCCATTATGTTGGGGAGTATAACTAGTTGTCAATTGCCTTTCAACTCCATTAATATTACAATAAGAATCAAAATTACTCGAAGTGAATTCTCCCCCTCTATCTGTGCGTAATGTTTTTAGAATATAATCACTTTTCTTTTCCACAAGAGCTTTAAATTGTTTAAATATGAAAAATGCATCAGATTTTTCTTTAATGAAATATACCCATGTTGTTCTACTAAAATCATCCACAAAAATAATGAAATACTTATTTTTGTTGAGAGACAAGATTTGCATAGGACCACATATATCTGCATGCACTATTTCGAGTGGTTTACTTGCTCTCCATGATTTTCTTACTGGAAATGAATCCCTATGTTTCTTACCAAGAATACACCATTCACGGGCTTTATTAGTGGAACCAGTAAGTGGTAACCCTTTGACCATTTGCTTGTTATATAACAATTTCAAGACTTTCATATTCAAATGTCCATACCTTATGTACCAAATCCAAGAACTATCATCATAAGCAACATTTAATGTTGTACTTACTTTATAAGGGAGATTGAAAGCAAAAATTCTATTTTGCAGCATATTAGTCTTAGCAATAATTTTACTGTGATCATTTTTATCATATATTATGCATTGCTTTTCCTTGAAAATAATTAAATATCCATTTTCAAGGAGCTGACCCACACTCAACAAATTATGTGCTAGACCAGGAACATATAAAACATCATTAATGCGCTTTGGTATTCCTTCTTTTGTCTTCATAGTAATTGTTCCCTTACCTTTAGCTTCAACTGGCTTGTCATCTCCCAATAGTACATCGGATTTTGTAGATTCATCTATCTCTACAAAGCCATCTTTGTTTCCCGTCATGTGATTTCTACAACCACTATCCATAAGCGACTCTTCTTTGGAAACATTATTAGTTGAATTAGAAGCCAAGAATAAAGTGCCAACCTCTTCCTTTTCTTCAGAAAAATTATCTTGTTGTGTTTTTTTTTTTTCCAAAAATTTCTTTCATAATGGCCAAACGTTTTACAGTAAAAAAACAGAACTTGGTATTTACTAAATATTTTACCTCCATCACTTTCATCATTACCTCTTCCTTTGTTGTATGTAGGAAAAAATCTTCCTTGACCTCTGCCTCATCTGTATGTTTGTCCTGTTCCTCTTCCTCTTCCAAAAGTGTTTTGGCTTTCCTTATGAGAGGAACCACTTTTGTCTTTGAAAATATTTCCTCTTGCTTGAAAAGCTTGTTGAATAGATTTTTCAGAAGATCTATTGATTCTTTGCTCATGAGATTGAGGAGACCCCATTAGCTCATTCACAGACAACTGAGTTAGATCCTTAGATTCCTCAATAGAAACAACAACCCCATCAAATTTTGCAGACAAACTTCTTAAAATCTTCTCAACAATTTTTTGATCTTTTAAATCTTCTCCATAAGACATAATTTCATTCACTATACCCATAACTCTAGTGAGAAAATCTTGAATAAATTTTGAGTTTTGCATGCACAAGGTTCAAATTCTCTTCTTAATGAAAGTTGGACTGAAGTTTGTTCAAACTCAAGCTCGTCTCAAGGCAATGAACTCTCCACCAGATAAAGTGATTGGAGTGGCATATATTGTGGAAGTGAAGATTTGTGAATGGCTAGGAAATGTTGACTTCAAAATCGTGTGGAAGGATGATTATGATGCAGTTTTGGGCATAGAGTTCATGAATGAGTATGAGGCTATGATCATGCCACATTTGAGGAAGTTGTATATTTAAAATGGAAGGGAAGATATACCTTTGAGTATCACTACCATGGCAGCCTTGAGGGGTGAATGTAAGATAACAACAATGGGTGTGGAAGAGGTCAAGCGAAACAAGGAAGTCTACGAGAGTTTGAATCAAATGGATCCAAAACACATGGAGAAAGAAAATATTACTAGAACATTGTCTAATAGGGTTCTAGATTTGGAAAGCAAACTAGAGGCAATGGAGGAGTGCAAAAATGTGAAACTGGAGACCTTACGAAAGGACGACTGAGAGGAATACATGTAGAGAGTATAGAAGGAAGATGTTGACACTTGGATCGAGATGTTGGAGCAGGATGAGGATGTAGATGGAAGGCCACCAACCTTCCCATCCCCACCATGTTTTTGAACATAGAATGGAGGATGGGCTCATTTTCATCTTCTCATAACGTTGAGAAACCTTGAAGTGATGAACAAGCTATGGAGGTGAGATGGATAGGAGGTTCATATGACAACATGATGCGATGAAAATCATTAAGATGTGAGATGCATGCATTCTTGTGGAGGAGAAGTTACGGTCGAATTAGCTACCTAATTAGTCACCATCATGAGGGGTACCAACAGATGATGTTCTTGCAGAGTTGTGACAGAATTTGCATGGAGCAGGTCGTAGGCAGAGTTATCTATTTGTTGACATGATGGTCTTCTAAATGGAGTTTGTTGGGATGGCTTTGCCAATGGCAAAAATCTTTTTAGAGTGGCAGAGGATGTTTGGGCACAGAGTTGGCTTCATGACCAATGGTTGCCCGAGACTGCCTACAAGGATGAGAGAGTAAAAAAACTGAAGGTTTGACTGACGGGTGAGTGAGGCAATGGGCACTTTTCTTTAACATTATTAATACAAAATATATGTTTATTATTTTACAACCAATTATGCTTTTTATTAATTTAGATACTTTCGTAAATATAATACAATGGGATCATTTTTATGAAACTGAGTGAGATGGAAGGGAGAATAGAGTGTGCGAGAGAGACATAGAGGCGAGAGATAGAGTGAGAGAGAGGAAGGAAGAGGGAGAGGAGGGGGAGAGAGGGACTGAGTGACAAGGGAGTGTTGAATATGCAATGAGGGAGAGAGGAAACAAGGGAAGAGGGAGAAAGGGTGAGGATAAATATAGGGAAATAAGGGGAGACAGAGACAGGGAGACATAGATATGGCTGCGAGGGGGGGGGTTAGGGGGAGAAAGAGAAGGAGAGATGGAGGGAGAGAGTGACAGAGAGAGTGGTGAGAGAGTGCGTTTATGATGGGGACAGAGATAGAGGGAACTGGTAGAGAAGGGGAGAGAGATGAAGGAAAAATATAGAGGACTTGAGAGAGATGAGAGAGAGGGGGGGCAGAGAGAGATGGAGTTGGTAGAGGAAGAACGACATAGAGAGAGAATGGTGGATGGGGAGTGGCAAGGGAGAGATGGAGAGTCAGTGAGAGAGAGAGAGAAGGTGGAGAGGTAGAGGGAGAGGAAGAAGGATGGAGAGAGAGAGAGATATGGAGAGAAAGTGTGTATGTTTTTTGGGTGAGAAGGAGATACAAGGGGAGATATAAATATAGACGGGGTGGGGGAATGGGTAGAAGAGAGAGGCAAAGAAATGGAGGGAGTAAGAGGGATAGATGGGAGATAGAGATATAGATGGAGAGATAGAGAGAGAGAGAGAGAGAGAGAGAGGGAAGATATAGAGAGGGAAAGGAAGAGGGAGAGATAGATAGATATGGGGGGAGAGAGAGAGTTGCATATGTTTAAGGGGTTGAGATAGAGAGACAAATAAGGATAGATAGAGGGAGGTATAAATGTAGATGACAGGGGGAGAGAGGAAAGAAGAGAAAGATAGAGTGAGATGGGTGGGAGAGGGAAGGGAAGAGAGAGAAGGAGAGGGGAAGAGAGATAGACACATAATGGAAGATGGAGAGAGAGGGAATAAGAAAAATTCTCACAGAGAGAAATCCAAACATATTAGATATATCTATAAATTCATGAATATTTTAGATTTTCACTAAAATAGATGTATTGATTTCAATGTAGTTGCTGATTTCTAATCATATTTGATCACATACAATATATGAATTGGTTTTAGTGTAGATGTCGCATTATAATTCTATTTAATACCTTACACTAGATGCATTGATTTCAATGTGGATGTTTATTTATACTCATAATTGATTGCTTGCACATGATTCATTAGTTTCGGTGTAGATATTGATTTCTAATCCGTTTTTATCGCTTGCACTATATGCATTGATTTTAGTGTAGATGTCGATTTCTAATCATATTGAATAACTTACACTAGATGCATTGATTTCATCATAAATTTTGATTTGTACTCATATTCGATTGCTTGCATTAGATGCAATGGTTTCAGTGTAGATATTGATTTCTAATCCTATTTGATTTCTTGCACTAGATGCATTGATTTCAATATAGATGTTGATTTCTAATCCTATTTGATCGTTTGCACTAGATGCATTGATTTTCGTGTAGATGTTGACTTTTGATTTGATGCAAGAAGATATATTATGTACATTAATTGCAAAGTAATTAGATTATATAATGTGTATTAATTGTAGTGTAAGCACATCTCTACCTCCTCCATCTACATCTCTATCTCCCATTGTATTTCCTTCTTTATCTCTCTATCTCAACCCATAAATATACACACTCTCTCTCCATATCTATCTATCTCTCTCTCTACCTCCCTCTCTTTCCCCTCCCTCCCTCTCTTCGCCTTCTCTCTCTCTCTAACATTTCTCTCTCCATATCTACATCTCTTCCTCCATCCCTATCTTTGCTTCTGTTTTCTTTCCTCTTCCCTCCCCCCATCTATATCTCTATCTCCCCTTGTCTCTCCTTCTCACGCCCAAAACATACACATACTCTGTCAGTGTAAGCACATAAAAATTATTCAACCATAAATACAATACTCGAATTCTCATCCTAAATAAAATGTTTGCTTCTTGAAACTACAAGCTATTTAAAAATAAGTACATTGTTATTATTCCCATTTTCCATCATTCAATATTGTTAGAAAATATTTACAATTGAAAATTACTTGGGGTTTAACACTTCATAAGTCACAATGATAGAATTTGGATAAAACTACTATTAATATTGTAGAGCAACATAGATAAGGTATGTTGTTTACTACAATAGCTCGAGTGAAATATTTGAATGTTCTATGATTCCAACTATTCTTTTCATATGATTGATATGAGAAAATGGAAAAACTAATAAGTATAACAATAATAATATTATAACAAAATAGTTTCTAATTGATTGTAATGAAGATTGTTTGTAATTGACTATATTCTTAGTATTCACATTTTATATCTATCAAAATTGTCAGATTGACACTTTGCACTCAAAATTTTTATTTCATCATTTTTCATCATTCAAGTTACTAACAGTCTCTCTCATCTCAAAAAACTAAGGTAAATAAGAAAATTTTAAATTAAGTTGACCAAATTAATATTAGACATATTTAGCATATTTAAAATGATCAAAATAATTAGATGTTCAAGAATTCTTTTATGACCGCACACGATTGAAACCCGCCTACGTCCATCTTAACACAGGATCTATCAAGAACCAAGAGGGATCAAATCTCTCGAAGTGCAAAACTTTCCTCGCGTTTTGCACTCAAAAAAGAGGTTTTCACCTCAAGAGATTTGATCCCTCTCGGTGCTTGATAGATACGATGTTAAGATGGATCTAGGTTGATATTATAAAGAGCTATGATGAATCTAATATCATATTCTTGCATTGTATTCCCCATAACTTTAAATAGTCTCCATCACATGGAAAATCAGTAAACCCATCTAATGACTAACCCAAACTTATATATAATTATTATTTTTTCGTTATGATTTTATTTATTTGAGAGTCCAACAATTATATAAATAAATGAAACTACTAATATATATATATATATACACACACACAAACACACTAGTGGAATTAGCAACTTAGTCATTCTCTTACTTGAGTCACATGGTTTACATAATAATTCATATCATGGAAAAAACTAATTAAATTGCACTCTACAAACATTTTAGGCAATAAATATAAAACTAATTTAACTCATATAATTAAAAATTACATTTACATAAATAATTGAAAACTATTTAAAAATTCAAAAAAAATACTATATTATTAAATTAATCTAATAAAATAAATATTAGAAATAATTGCCTATTGTGATCATAAATTGCCATTATATATATAAATAAATTAAATAAGTACTTTGTAGATGGAGAAATTTCCTCACTTTATATTTTAGATCCATCTTAATCCCTGATCTATGAAGCACTGAGAGGGATCAAATCTCCCAAGGTTAAGTTGGATCGAATATCAACACTTGATAGATCCTGGGATAAGCTCGATCTATGTTGGTTATACAATACTATATAATATCTATACTTGTATCTATGTGTCTCATTATCATTCAATTTCTCTATGTCAACCCCCAAACATATACACTCTATCTCCATATCTATCTATCTCTCTCACCCTTCGTCTTTCTCTTCCTCTCCCCCTCTCTCTCTTCCCCTTCTCTCCCTCTCTCTCTCTTCCCCTTCTCTCCCTCTTTCTCTCTCTTTCTCTCTCTTCCCTCTCTCTATATAACTCTTTCCATCTTTCCCTTCTTACTCCCTCTCTCTCTCCACCTTTCTCCCTCTACGTCGCTATTCTTCCCTCCCACTCTCTCCCATTCTCTCTTTTGATTTTTCTCTTCCTTCCTCTCCCTCCCTTTCTCTCTCACATCCCTATCTCTCTACCCCCATCACTCAATCTCTCCCTCTTCCCTCCAACTCTTTCACTATCTCCCTCCCTCTCTCCTTCTCACTCTCCCCTCCGTTTTCGTGACTCCCTCTCTCTCTCTCTTCCCATTTTGTCCATTAGGAAATCAAAAGGAACAAAATATTTTCTTACTTTGATAACAACTTTTGATATTTTTTAATTATATTGTTTTCTTATGTCTTCTTTTCATCAAGAAACTATAAAACAATAAAGAGCATGAAGATCACAATAACAATAAAACATAATATGTAAGATCTCACCTAGGGAAAAACCCCTCCTAGGGAAAAACCCAGTTAGAATTCTCTTCTTCTTATAGAATGAAGAAAAAATGAGACCTTCAAGACCTCTAGACCAAGACAAAGATTCCTTCCAAGAACCAAGTCATCCTTCCAAGAAATGCTTCTTCACATAAGCTTATGTGAACAAAGTCAATGAAAGTCAAACTTCTCTTTTGTTGGTTAAATCATAGTTTCGGCCCTCAACTGTAGGTTTGCAACTTAGTCTGTAACTTTCAACACTATAACAGTGCAAAAACCCTTGTCCTTTTTTCACGTGTGAGCAGAAATTGTGGTTGAATAGGCCTTCCTAGGGTGAGTTCTTCAGGATATTCCGACTTGGTCTTGGAGGATTCTTTCGACACTTTAAACACAAAAATAAATCTTCTCTTAAGATGCAAAATGGCCACTAGGATATTATATACATGACAATGACTCTCTTGATTTATGAAAAATAATATGTTGACTTTAAAATACTTAAAACCATGAATAATATGCTTGACCTAATTAACTTGAGCATGAAACCCATGCTTATAAAATAATAATTCTTTTTCTCCTTTTTCCTTTTAAGTCAAATATACAAAATCAAGAGAACACGAGTCATTATGAAGAACAAACCTAATTACATATTTCAACGATCTCCCTATATGCCTCATCTCCTCTTCTCTTTCTTCCCTCCTCTCTTCTCTACCTCATTTTCTCGCCATATCTCCCTTGTCACTCCATCTTTCTCTCCATGTCTATGTCTCTATGCCTTTGTTATTTCCTCTCTCTCTCTCTCACCCTCTAATTCTCTCTCTCTCTCTTTCTGTCTCTCCCTCTCTCCTTCGCTATCACCCTCCTTTCTGTTTTTCTTATTCTCTCTCTCTCTCTCTCCCTCTCCTCGTCTCTCTCTCTCTCTCTCTCTCTCTCTCTCTCTCTCTCCAATATTTTTACTATCCCCCTCTTCTCTCTCTTAAATTTGATCCCATTCTATCACGTTTAAGAAAGTATCTAAATTTAAAAATTTGAATTGGTTGTAAAATATTAAACATGTGTTTTGGATAAATAATGTCAAACAAAATACAGTAATGAAAAACATAAAAAAATCATGCTATATCTTCCTCTAATATTGTTAGTCATTTCCCTTGCTCTCATCGGTTGGATCCTAAGTTAGGATGGATCTATGCTAGTTCAGACTAATATTATTTAAATTATATAAAGTTCACATCATTATACATAAAAGTATTCTCTTTTTTAATTTTATTAAAACCTTGATTTAATTTGTAGGGAAATATTTTTAGTAGTTGTGAGAATAGAGCGCTTAGATATATCTCACAAGTGCCTATAACATTTTTCCTTTTAGATGGGATTGAAAAAAAGTTATCAAATTAAGTTAAAATAAGATATTTTGATTATGAAATAAATTATGGTTTTTGGGCATGTGTTATTGATAAGTCATGATATTGGACCATGGCATTGTAACAAATCATATTTGCAAATTAATAATATCCATTGTAAAGTGCGGGTAAATATTCATAGTTAAGTATCTTTTCATATTGTTATTAAATATTTTGAATGTGAAATAAGTTATGATTTTTTGAAATGTAGTATTGATAAGTAATGGTATTGGCAAATGGTATTGTAAGATATCTTATTTATAGGTTAATAATATATATGGTAAAGTGAGGGTGAATATCCATGGTTAAGAAACTTTTTATATTTTTAATAAAATATTTCGATTATGAAATAATTTATATATTTTTGGGTAGGTTGTATTGGTAAGCCATGGTATTGACCCATGATATTGTAGCCTATTTAAGTTAATAATACCCATTGTAAGTGGGGTGAAATCTCCATGGCTTAAATCTTTGTCATATTGTTTAAAATATTTG
This sequence comes from Pinus taeda, assembly GCA_000404065.3. Lineage (NCBI taxonomy): Eukaryota > Viridiplantae > Streptophyta > Pinopsida > Pinales > Pinaceae > Pinus > Pinus taeda. Next base: position 1,530 of record APFE031409626.1, on the reverse strand, counting down.
GTTTGTGAATAAGTTATGGTTTTTGGGATGACCATGGTTGTTGGCCCATGGAATTGTTAACAAATCCTATTCACAAGTTAAATTATTTTATGATTTTTTTTACTTTTTCAACTATATTTTTTCTTATGTTTTAGTTAAAAATTTAGTGGTGAATTTTTTTGGAATGATAAATTTTCAACTCAAACCACTTTTAAGTATTTCTCTGCAATAAAATTATCTATAAAAAATTGAATTTTATTATTTTTATTAATTTAACTTTTTATTATTAATTGGGTAAACATTTTAATGTTTACTAATATCACTTTTTTTTTAAGACTAACCTAATTACCCACGGGGGATTTGAACGCTTTACTTATCGCAAGGAGTGCTTTAAAGCACTCATTCACCGTCAATCCAAAGCCCCATGGGCGTTTACTAATATCACTTTCACAATGAAACCAATATTTAAATGTTTAAACTCATTTCCAATATCACTTTAAATTTTTAATTGAAATAATATCTAAAATTATTTACATACTTGCATTACACCAACACATCTTTTTATACGTTTCAATAATAAGAAGATTATTTTATTATAGGATTTACTATTTATATTTATAATTTTCGAGTTAAATTTAATGTTATCGTATAAAAAGTTTCAAGAAGATTATTTTATTATAGGATTTACGATTTATATTTATAATTTCGAGTTGAATTTAATCTTATCGTATAATTTGGAATTCTAAGAATGTAACTAATAAAATCACTTAGACTTTCATTTTTCTTTAAGTTTTGAAATAGTTTTAAAATCCACAAATTTATTTACCTGATTTTACTTTTTTTGCTTAAAAATTATTTTATTGTTTCAAAATTCAGTATATTGTTTAGCATGTTTTCTTGCAACATTCTGTAGTGTACAAATTATTGGTTTGAAAAAAATTCTAAGTTAAAGATGATAACGAAACTTTCAGACTCTGGAATAATTGGAGCCGGGTATACACAGAAAGATAAAGAAAACCATTTAGATATCATCTTTAAGTGAGAACTGCTTTATATAAAACACCTTGTATTTTTTTATCACAATATAATATATAAAATGAATATAAATTAGATATTTAAGTGTTTTTAACAGGAGGTAAATATTAAGAGCTATGCGCTTTTTTCAATTACAGCCGACTACATATCGCAGTTCCATTTGGTATAAAAATTGAAATTATATCATCAGTATAGATAATAGCTACTGATGATATAATTTCATCAGTATCGGGTGTTTCACCATTCTTTTAGAGGAAGGAAGCGGTTCTGCTGTAACACCCAACCTCATTCCCATGCATTTTACACCATTCCCTCGGAAATTGAGGAAGGGTAAGTTTTGCAACAGTGTCTTCTAATTCAAGGGTAAGTTTTTGTTTTTTTTTTTTCCTTTTTCTTTTTCAACTGTGTGAAATGATGAGAGAATTATACTGAAAAGTGACCTGGTTTTGTTGAATATGTGGCCAAAAGTTCGGAGAAAGTATAAAAAAGGAGAATGTCCTTGTAGCAACAGTGTCT
>APFE031409619.1:0-17292 GCA_000404065.3 Pinus taeda | reverse complement strand
ACTATTTATATCATTTGTATATTAAACATCATCAAGCTACCATTGAAGTCCCCTTCATTCTTGAGTGAATCAGTTGGGTTTGCAATATATATATATATATATATATATAAACCATGGGATGGTATATTTTAGTCTCAGAGGCAAATTGTATAGATTTGGATTTCAATTTAGATGTTGAGTATAATGTTACATGAGGTTTCGTAATTCAAGGTTAAATGCATATAGTGGATAAAGTTGTCTATGGAGAAATGGAAAGGAGAAACTAAATTTAAAAAAAAAGGATGATAACTAATGATAGTTCATGTGATTATAGCCAACTTGGATCAAATGCTTAAGGGGTAGAGAGGAAGTATCACAACAGGGGTAAGAAATCAGTAAGAAGAAAAAACCTATTTTAGAACATAATGGAAGAGTTCGGTATAATCATAACTTGGTAGTCTATAAGGTCTATCTAAGGATGATACACATAAAGAAGAAAATATTTATTTGGATGAAGTGCTAATTGTTAAATAAGTCAATATGGGTCAACAAGTCCTCATGCAAGAAAATTAAGCATGATATAAAGTTAAATCATGATGAAATATTATTTATATGCAATTTCATATAGCAGTATTAGAATCAGTAAGCCAAAGGGTAAATGGATGTAAAATCAAGCGATTTTAATTCTGAGATAGATGATTTAAATAATGATGGTATCACTAGTAATATATTAAACAATGAAATTCACCAGAATTTCCTTGGGGAAGGAAGAATATATGACGAGAGATTAAGACTCAAGATGATAACGCTCATGTGAAATTTAATGATATACTTAGATGATTATACCGTTGGTGTAAATGATCAACTACCTAGTAGAAAGAAGTCGAAATGATTACTGAAAAGTAATTGAGAACTTGTTGAAAACATATTGACGATGTTTCATGATATCATGGTAGGAAGATAATGATGTACATATGGTTCTTATAGTAATAATGTATCCATATGATAATAGTGATATGCAAAGGTATTATGATGTAATGTCAAGGTATATTGACATATTCATTTACTACATGATGATAGGTATTTAATGATTCAATAATCATGATGGATATGATATGCACAACGTGGCATAGGAGTTATGATGCTATAACATGAGGATTATTGACATGTGGTTCGTTTATGTGATGTCATGATATGTCTTAGATATAATTGTGTTGATGGTGTAACTGAAGTATATGATTGTTCCATACAAATCTATGACATGCATGAGCATGAAATAACTTACTATTCATAATATTGCGATTAACAAAGATGAACATTCTCGTGATGACATGTAAGACTTGGCACGTGGATTATTTCCTATGATACTATGATGGTATGGTTAATGCATTGGATGCATGTTGAGATGTGGTGATTCACAGGACTCCACAAATGGGCTGAGAGGGTCGGTTTATTTGGTGATCTCGTGCAAGCCCATAAGCACAAGGGAGAATAAGTAACACCATATGGGCTGGGAACAAAACTCAATCAACACTACATATGCCAATGGTTCCTTTGTCTTGTGTATAGCTCTTGATGGAAGCTCCTGAAGAGCTATAAGACCATCTTAAGGAGGCCAAGTGCCTGATGTTCTAGGCTAGGTGGCTATTATTGGATTGGGATGTCGAAGTCTGGAAGGGGTGTAAAGGAATTTGATGCCTAGCGCTATGTGTCTTAGTAGTTGTGGAAGAAGTGGGCAAGCCTTGCAAGATGCCCAGGTTCATTGAGTACTGGACCAGATGCCTGCCTTGGGACAGATGAGGTTTGAGTCAGGCGTGAGCCTTAGGGCCAGGCTTGGACTAGGATATAGACTGGGTTAGGCTTATGCGTAGTGTTGGAAGTGGGAAAAGGGACAAAGATTCCTTGAGATTTCCTGGGGTGTTGGAAAATTTCGATGCCTGCTGGTTATACTAGTTCAGTAGAGGATGTTGGCAACATGAGGTAAATAAAATAATAAATAGTTAATAATTCAACTTAACTTCGGGATGAAGTTCCTTAAAGTGGGAGGGTATGTAATATCCCCCCCTTAATAATAAATAATAAAAAAAAATAATAGATAAAAGTAATAAAAAAACAATAATTATTAATATAAATAATAAATAATAATAAATAAATCACTTATTAAATAAATAATAAACATAATAAATCATAAATGTTAAATAATAAATGATATTAAAAATATATACAAGAAAATAAATAAAAATAAAAATAGTAATAACCATACTAAAGCTCTAAATAAGAATAAATAAAATAAAACAAGAAAACTATCAAAGAGAAGAAAATAAAACAAGAAAGCTAAAAATCAAAAGAAAGTTGCATGTAGACACATGGAGTGTGTGCATGTGGTTCCCCTTCCAATTCTTGTTCTATTTAATAGATGGTGAGGAAGATGAGAGGCATTCCTGCATTCCATCATTCCGAGATTCTATCTTTCATTCTCTTGGGAGAATGGTATTCTAAGACTTAGGAGTCACTAGTAGTAATACGTTGATTGAGGGCTCGGGGGTGGCCAGTTGTAGCAAACCGTTGTACAATTAAGCCTACGGTTGGGTGGAGAGTTGTCCCCAAAACCTTGTTGTCATTTGACAGATATCGATCATAGGTAATATAGATATGTGCTTATTTGTTTGATTATGATTATCACAAAGCAATATTTGTTGCGTTTCCATATCAACAACTTTTGTGACCAAGTATAATGTGATGTGGTGGAGATAGACACACCAATTATTATTAGCAATAAAATGGTTATTTAATGGGGGGTTCATCATGATAGTATCATAATTACTTATGAATTCAATAAGGATGGAAATAGTTATAGTCTAGAGCCAATTACAGAAGAGGAGACAATGGCAATGGAAAATAGTGAAGCTAGGCGTAGTCACAACATAAGTTTCATGTAATGTTGTGCTCAATAAAAGAAGTTATGAAGAGATAAAATATGGAATTTTTTTATCATATATCCAAAAAGGTACAAGAAGATGAGTAAAAGAGTTAGATGCAGATAGAGATTCAAATATTGTTGGACGAGCTTTCAAATATTTTTTTGATCAGGCAATAGCTCCCATGATAAGTATTTCACATTAGATTGATTTAATTCTCGGCTCCCACGAAAAAAATGAAAGAAGGAAATAGGAAATCGTAAGGATTTCTTAGTAAGGAGTTAATTTAAAAAAGTTTATGTCCATATGGTATCCTAGTTATTTTGAAACTAAAAAAGAGTAGCGAATGGAAATCTACACCAATTGATAAACTATTAAGAACATTACTATGAAGTTTCAATTTCACATGCCAAGAATAGAAGACGTTGTGCATTACTTCAGGTGGGAAAATTTATTTTCAAAGATAGATTTGACGAGTGAATATCTTCATATATATTTAGATAAGGAAAGGTGATGAGTGGAAGATAAATCTCGATAAAAACGATGCACTCTTTATCCATTAGTTAGCCACATGTATTACTAACACACATAATACTTTTACTAGATTGATGACTTAGGTATTGAAGCCATTTATAAGAAAGTTTACCAATGCAAATCTTGAGAACACTTTAATTTTGAGCCAGTTCAATGAAGAATACTTGGGTCATGTGAATCAAGTGCTTGAATGGTTTAAAACAAAAAGGTTGAAAATTAACTTAAAGAAGTTTACTTTCTTGGAAGAAGTGTTTATTTTCTCATTTTCTATCATTTCCAAGGAAGGTTTGAATCTCGATCATAAAGAACAGAAAACCATTAAGGATTGGCCAATTTCTAGATGTACATGTGAGGTAATAATTTTCCATGGTTTGACAAGTTTTTACCAAAAGTTTATTAGCGAATTTAGTGGGATATGTGCACCACACATTGAGCCTTCCAATGAATGCTATTAGTAGCAAACTCTTTTGACACAATTAAGAAGAAGGGAATTGAACAACCAATGTTAGTACCTCACATTTTAGTGACATATTTCAAGTATATTGTAATGTAAGTGGTTTAGGAATTGGGGAAACTTTGAGTGAAGATGACAAATCAATAACATCATTTACTCAGAAGTGTAATGATACAAAGAAAAATTATTATGTTTATGATCAAGAATCCTATGCCATTTTTCAATCCCTAAAGAAATGGTGAGACTATTTTCTATTGAAGGAAATTGTTTTACTTACAATTCAATAGACATTGTAGTAACTAGAAAATCTAAGTAAGCTAGATCATAAGAATTTGAAGTGGGTGGAAATTTTTTAGAGTTACTCATTTTCTTTAAAATGTAGGTCTAAAAAAGGAAATAACATTGCTAATACATTAAGCCAGAAGGTGATGCTTTTAAACATCATGCATGTTGAATTTGTTATACTGGAAAAGATGAAGGAAGTGTATTTACGAGACACAAATTTTGTAGATTCATGCAAAACATGTAAAGAACCATGAACTATGAATAAGACAACATATTTAGATTCTTATTTCCAAGAATTATTTTTTTTCAAGCGTAAAAAGTTATGTATTCTATAGAGTATATTGAGTCAAAATCTCATTCAAGAATTACATAGTGGATGTTTAAGTGCACATTTTGGAGTGGATAAGACAAAGGAATTGGTGGATGAAAGGTAATTTTGGATTATTATCAACAAGTATGTAGGTATTTTTCTTTTATATATAGTTTGTTAAGTGGCTAAGGGAAAACATAAAAATAATAAGGTATATGCTCCTTTACTATACCTGAAAATCGATGGGAAGACATAAGAATATATTTTATTTTGGGATTGTTTAGGACACACCGAGGTCCTAATTTAGTTTTAGTGGTTGTGGATGGATTTTTTAAGATGGCATTCCCTATTGTGTAAAAATTTTAGTGTTTCTTGTTGTTTTTCCAGGAAATTATAAGGTTGCATAAGCTTTCTAGGAGTATCACTTGACGGAGAGAGACTTGATTTATTGCAGACTTTTGGAGGCTCTTTGGAAGAATATGGGTTCCAAGTTCTAATACAATTCAAACCTATCATCCCCAAATAAATAATCAAATTGTGGTAGATATCTCAAATTTAAGAATATTGTACAACAAATTAGACAATAAATCCAAGGGTAAAAGTCTATTTTAATAGTTTATGGAAATAAGACTTTTTTGAGTTTCCACAAATTGAGGATAGGAGAAGAATTGATGTAGATAATTTTGCAAAAATATTGTATGACATTCATGAGTAGGTCAATGGAGGTTACAACAGATAAGGATAAGGTTGATTTGTATAGAAAGTGGAAGGTTTTAAAAGAGGGTAACATAGTGATGAGACATTTTAGGATCGATATATTTACCAGAGAAACACACAAAAATCTCAAGTATAAGAATATTTGTCCATGTAAGATTTTCGGAGGGAAAAAAAATTGGAATAACTCCTACAAGCTAAGGCTCTTGAAATTTATTCAATATTTAACGTTTTTCACTTATCTAAATTTCACGGGGAGGAAAAGGATGGCGAATCTCAGACCATGCAACAATTGGAAGGATTGTTGCAAGTCAAAATAGTGACACCTAATATTTGGGATTAGGAAAATCAATGTACATATTTTAAATAGAAAAATAAAAGAAATTGGAAGATTAAGATACATTGGGAGATGAAACTCAATAGTCTCCCTCTCCTTGTATATATCTATGCTTTATTTTAATGCAAAAACAAAATTAGTTCGTCGAGTTACAATCCTAGCTTCACATGGTATCAGAGCTAGACACCCTTTTTAGCTTCCCTCTGCTCCTATAACTCCTATTTATCTACCATTATTCCCTTCCATCGAGACAATGTTATTTTCTTTCTACATTGAATAGTTTGGTGTGTGTGTTCATTGCTCTAGGTGTTGAAATGAATTGAATGTTAGACTGTGCAATTATGTGTTGGTGTATTGTTGCTCTGCCATTTATTATGGACATTGAACTCAATATCGTGAACTATGCCTAGTGCGTTGGATTGTAAGCTCTACATTGAGTTCCTTTTTTATGGTAGTAAACTATACTGTATTTTGAATTTATGGAAAAAATTTAAATGTCGTTGAATTGATTTTGGAAGTTGCTAAATCAATTTTGGAAGTTGTGTGTTTGGTTTATGAAATGGTGTATATGTGCATTGGTTCTTATTAAATTTTGGAGTTATGGCGCATGCGAATTATGCTAGTATGATGCGTGTTGAAAAATATGTACTCCTGAAAATCATATGTTTATGAACCGTCGTTGTTGACTGCATATTTAAGCATTGATTTAGATCGATTAATCCTATGAAATGGTATATGGTGTGGTAAATCATTCTGAATGCATATGTACATTGAATATATATATAAACAATGGTGGATGCATATGGCATTTGATATATGTGTGTGTGTGTGATATCATGCCATGTCAAGGTATATACGGTGTGTATGGTTGGTATATGATGATGAGATATGAAATGCATTGATTTGTTATGGTATATAATATGAACTACATTGAGTTTTTTTCTAAAAGTTCGTGAGGGGTGTATTATGATATGTCATGTGGAGCATTATGATATATAATACACATATTCCCTTATGAGTTTTAGTTTTGGTAATCATTAAATTATATAATGGTTAGTAAGTGATGTATGGTTGATGTTTATATAGGATGTTAAAAGGTGATATAAATATGCAATGTTGACTTTTCATAATTTTTTTAAGAGATTATTTTTTATCAAAATTATTGGTATACAAATTTAGTTTACTCGAGGTCATCCTATAAGTTTTGTAGGAATGTAATCACTCATCTACATAGTGGGAGAAGTTCTCACTAGAAAAGAGAACTACCATGAGTGGTATAGGAAGATAAAGCACAACTTAATTTTTAATGATTTGTGGAATGGACTTTCTGAAGGAGAAGGAGGACAAGCACTTGGAAGTCCCACTTCAAATAAGTAGCTTTTCATTTGGGAAAAGAAGAACAAAAAGGCCGATGTCTTGATTTAAACATCAGGAAATGAAGAGGTGAGTCATCATATTTCTCCATTTTCAAATGCTTTTGAAGCTTTAAATAAGTTGAAGGAATTATATGACTCACACTTTGAGCTCAAAGTTGTTCAATTGATGATCAAGTTGTCCAATCTTGAGCTATAAAATGATGACCCTTTTGCCTTAGCATAAAAAATAAGATCCATTATGCATGACATAAAAGCCACTATTATTGAAATAGATGTTCCTCTCACTGCTTATGTCAAGGCACCATATCCCACTTATTCAAATTATCTTGAGTCACTGTAAGAAATGGAAATCATAATGAGATTTCATTTTATTCCATTGACAAGAAGTTTGATAAAAGAGATAAGGCTTTTGGGAAGAAGACAATTCCTCAATATTCTGAAGAGCTTTTGTGCATTGCACATAATTTCCATCCTTTTTTTTTCACATGACCATCATTTCCAAGTTTAGATAACTTGTACTAAGCATCATAAAGGAAGAGGTTTGCATGGGATGATGAACTTTCTTAAAGTCCATTGGGATCAATCAGTACTCGCTAAAGAAATTTAGGATCGTGAGTGTTAAGGGTTTTGACTCATTCATTTTGTTAATTTTTAACCAGATCCATGAGTAAATAATATCCATCCCACTATGCACTATCAATGACAATACATTCTTATTCATACGTGGTTGAATGAGAGGTTTTATGGTTGTTCCCATGAGGATAAAATCAAGTATTTTGTTTTTGTAATTTGAATTTCTATTTATTAAAGTAGAAATAAAGAGATTATTATTAGTAATGAATTCAATTATGTTATCCCTCATTGCACTCATGAGTATTTCAAGTGATCGAATTCCCCCTTGCTAAGTCTTTAGCCATCTATCATGAGGGCCGAGTTCAATTCTCCTTGGATCCACTGCGATGAGACTCTATTATTGAGTCAACACTGCATGTGAGACCTTCACTTGGGCCTACCTTAGAGACATTATGAAAAGAAAAAAAACATGAATTTAGTTATGTTTTAAGAAAAATAAATATTTATATGAAAAATATGTAGATTTTAAATTAGGAACCTTAACAAATGATTCACCACAAATTATTTCAAAAACGTCTCACTAGGAAGTGAATAACTATAAGGTTAACTAGAAAAAGTTGAGAGTAGACATTATTGCACACACAAATTCGTGCTAAGCCTCTATTAAATAATATAATGATGCACATATAACTACAACATCAACAACATTTGTTTGAATATATACAAATTATATCTACCATACAACCATCCAATTAAGCAACCACATACTAATATAGGATGATAATCACTTGGATAATATCTCTCAAATCACCTTGATCTAACCACCTTCTCAACACTAGGAAGAGGATTTTTTTGTCTTGATGAAATAGAGACATTCTTTTATAGAGATGAAGTGTTATGTTCAAATGACATAAAAATCATAAGCATAGTCATTGTACAAAGATGTGCGCATGGAACATGACTCCAATACAAATAATGAATTATACCTTCACACCTCCCAGTTATATGTCTCCCTCCATAATGAATACATGATCTCTATATACTCATATCCACATGCTACACATATGGCCACTTTATTTTTTGGATTACCCTATTACTTAAAATTTACATATTACATGTACATTAATCCCATATATTCCCTTTTTCGGTCATACAATATACATTTAACCCAATATAGCCCCCATTTGGGGTCATATATTGATGTCCAAATAATGATCAATAATACCAACACTACCCAAATATAATACCACATAATAAAATTGGAAGTTACATATTCTAACACCTTCCCCCGTCCCTTCACCCTCCCCTCCCCCCCCTTCCCCCACTCCAAATGTCTACTTGCCTTAATCTCTATCATCTCAAGTCTTCGTCGATATGTTATCATTTGCAACACATAATCTATTAGGAACTGAAGAAACTCCTACATAACAAAGTGTATGTCTTCTCCAACCTGGGATTTTCATCTTGTGACTACAAAAAATAAATATTTTATTTGTTTAAGTTAATATAGAACAATTTCCATCCACCTGAATACAGTGGTCACTAGCCATTTTATCAACTAGTTATATAGAAAAAAAAATCACATACATGGTTCACCAACATGTTAAACACTCTTCTAATAATAACTTGGTATTAACTTTCTCACATTTTTATATTAGTCCATATCTAATTTTCCCCTTAGCCGAAGACTCACCTTTTCCAGTTCCAAATCAAGCTAGCATATGAGTACACTTTCCACTCTCATACCTACCTAGTGGTTCATTCCATGACTTCATGTCATGTCCACTCTATGAAAAAGATGGATACATGCTACATTATTACATGTGATACCACAATATTGAATGTAACATTGAACAAATAGGGTTTGCAAAATACCTAACGAAATCAACTTTCTTATAGCTATACATTTACAACTTGGACAAAAACTTTGAGGTGTCAATTACAATTGATCATGCACCCCTTGCAACACCTGTTCAATTATAACATTTCAACTTAGGAACAAAAAATATCTAATATTATTTACAACAACACAAACATTATAATCATTCCTTTGTAGCATTCATATGCTCAAAATATAATCATAACTCCATCTCATCACCTCATATCATTTATGACTTCTTCATCAAGAGTATTCCTTCGTTGTCATACTTCTTTAGGAACATGTCTTTCTTTGCATTTTTCACATCTCACAAGTGATGACTTGCACATTTCTTGTTTATCTCACTTTTTAGGGACATTTGCAAATGATTTTTTGCCTCATCCATAATTGCTGAAAATAGCAACAAGAAATGATAAAAATGGAATCCAGAATATTTCAATTTTAATTTGTCCTTGAATTAAAATTGTGAATTAAATTCGAATCTAGTCTCACGAGCTGCTTGGAATTAATTAATTAATTCATTATGGATTAATTAGTTGGAGAAGTTCAAGTTAGAAGTATTTTTGCAGTCATGCAATAGTTATCCCTTAAATTAAGGAGATTATCCCTTAATTAAAGACATAATATTGAGTTATATTTGAGTTGTAATTAGTTAGTTCAGTTTACTGAGTGAAGTTTAGTTAAATTAGTTCCAAACTATTTGAGGAATTAATTCCGAGTTATTAGTGAGTTGATGCATGCATACACTTAACCAGTGTACTCCAGATAACTGAAGATTCCCTCATCAGAAACTCATGCATGTTGGGTTGTGTTATATTCTTTCCACATAGTTAACAAGGGGTTTGAGGGGTGCCCGTAACCCCACTTTATGGGGTCCGGGGCAGCGCCCCGAAAATTTTGGTTTTGGACCCTATGTTTAGGTTGGGCGGACCCACCTATGGTTTTTGTGCATTGATTTTCGCACATGTTTTTGGACGCGATGGTTTTTCGATCCATGGTTTTGGACGCGATGGTTTTCGGTCCATGGTATTGGATGCTTCGGCATGTATAAATATGTATTGTAACATTGAAAGGACAATAATGAAAAATTCAAGCTGGTAGTCCCGATTTTCGGATCCAGTGGGAAATCTCTGTGTATATGTGTTTTATGTGTTATGCTCTCGCATTTTTATTTTTCCTATGATTTAGAATTCGTATGCAGGTAATTTCTGTACGGGGTTAAAACCTACAATGCATGTATGTTCTGAGAAAGACTTAGTTGAGCTAAATGTCAAGAACAGGTTACTATCAGTTGCACATGTTTTCCTATAAAGGAAACTCATCCATGCAGTCAAGGAAAGGTTCCTTGAGGATTGCACAGTTCTAATGGTGTATTAGAGCAGCGTTACACTAGATGAAGGAGATCATTCTAGAGGTAACTGTGCAAGGAAATAGGGACTTGGAGGGTAGAGGAGAAGGCTCGTGAGAAGATTTGTTTGCATGCGAGCATCCTGGAGGATTGTACTGAGAGCTGGCTAGCTGTGAGAGCTAAAGCTTTGTATAATTCTGATGTATTCCACCTTGTATGATAATACAGATAGTGAGGCTTTTAGCTAAGGCTTTCCCTTGAGAATTTTCTATGTTTCATGTGCATTGATTCTTCTTATTTTGGTTATATGTGTTCAGCTCGATCTTGCTCAATCTTTAAGCTTTCACAAATTGATAGTAGAAGTAGATTATAGTATTTTGCTTTGGTTATATTGTATTATTGGGTTAATCTACAGTCAGATTTTCTACATGATCTTAGAGGTAGATTTCTAGAGAATTTGCAAAATTTTTACATGGTATCAAAGTTAGCTGATCTATAGAGAAATTTCTACAACAATATTGAAGTATTTGTTTAATTTCCTTGTGATCTCAACATCTCAACGCATTTATCAAAGTTCGCTATGACCTTATCTTTCTTCTAATAATAAAAATTATTTTAATGTAACACTCCACACCTCAATTTCCATCTCATTTTTATTGGGCTCCCATCCTCTACTTCATGACTACACAACTCCTTCCGATTAGTGATTTATTGCTTAGGCTATTAATATTCTTCTCGATGTTCTTTACAAATGACGCAATAATTATTTCTATAGAGCATGATATCATTTCTAGTGGGCATGAAAACTTCCCATAAAGTTAAAAAAAACAATTCAAAAAGTTAATGTTGTATCAATTTTCATCGCCAATAGCATATATACTAACAAAAATGGGATTTTACAAATTCAATTTCCAAAACAATAAATCTACATAAATGAAATTAGATGCTAGACTCCACACGCATTACAACACTGATTTTGAGCATCATATCTCCAACCATACTCGATAATGAGATTTTTTAAAATAATAAACATTATTTTCTTACTGTTATTCACAACACTGATTTTGAGCATCATACCTCCAACCATACTCGATAATGAGATTTCTTTTTTTTTTTTCACTGCTGGTTCACGGATACCCATGGTCAGTGGGTAGGCTACGTCAAGGATCAGACAACACTAGGGTGGACCCCACCCGAAGAGGGTCACACCCCTCGGCCTATACTGACCTGACCCCAAGAGCTTTCGGGTTTCGACCCTGTGACCTCCCATTGGCGAGGCCCCGTCTTGACCGATTGAGCTAACCCTTAGGGCTAGATAATAAGATTTCTTAAAATAATAAACATTATTTTCTTACTATTATTTTCTAATTTTTATGTTGTAGTTTTGAACTGAAAATTCATGACATGTCATATGAGCCTTCAAATTTACTTAGTTCATCTCCCCCATAATACAAATTAATTTGAACCCCTGGGCTAAGAATGTAACCACGTAGGTTCCCATACCTCTAAATTGCATGCATATAGTCAATGTTGAACAATATAGTCATTCAACTCGTTCTTTTTGAAAAGCTGGAAAAAACAGTTAATTGAAAAGAGTGACTGATGCTGAGATTTTATTTAATCTTGCGTGGAAGTCTAGGGTATATTTTCATTTATCCCCTTCATTATGAAAAGTTGGTAAAACAGTTAATTGAAAAGAATGACTGATGCTGAGATTTTATTTAATCTCGTGTGGAAGATATGTTTTCATTTATCTCGTTCATTATGAAATGTTGGCAAGACAGTTAATTTGAAAAGCTATTGATCCTGAGATTTTTAAGTTAAATAAAATATTTAAAAAGAATATAATTAGTTAAATTTAGCAAAATTAAATAAATTAATTTGGATTATTAGGTGTTTGTTAGTTTTTTTAATTTATGTTTAGACAATAATAGAATGGATTTTAATGCTTTCATAAATATTGCTATAATAATTTCTTGCTAATGAATACTATTGTGTTGATTTAGAGCCTTGTAAATACTTAGGTAAGTAGACATGTCGGCTAGGATAGGTACCAAAAATTTCAATCTAGCTTTGAGGGTAGGAGAGAACTTGATTTGATTTATCAAATAAAAATAAAAAGAAGTTATTAATAATTATAAAAGATATTAATAAAACAATTTTATTAATTTCAAAGATAATTTTTTTATAAATTTTATATATATTGAAATTTCGAAATGCTAAAAATCAATATAGAATTTTAGATATAATCATAAAATCAAATATTTTCATGAACATAATTTATAGATGCATTTTGAACATCTCTCCATCCCACTTAAATATGAAAATAATGTTTATAGAGTATAATACCTGATGCATAAGTTTGAATATTAATTATATTTCCATATTCCCACTTTTTTTAAGAATCTTACTCATCTTCATAAATGTCATTTGAAGCATTAAAACTAGAAAGTCTATGTCTCCTTTACATTATGTTCAGAATAAGGCATCGGGAAAAAGAGTTATAAGGCATTCTCCAAATATTTACAAAATGTAGAGTGTAACAAATAAACATGTAATTAAGAAAAGGGGAATGGTCATTTTAGAGAATAAAAAAATAAGGATTTGTTAAAGCTATAAATTGAATACACATAATCACAATTTTCATTATTGTAATTTCAATTTTAGGTGTTGCTTTGTTGACAATGTTACTTTTATTCAAATTTATATCTAAATTTATATCAAGAACACTTGTAAGAAAATTTCGTCAAGTTGATAGATTAGTCTTAGACATAATCGTAAATAATTTGATATGAAATAAAGAAAAACTATGCATTATCTTTATAATGAGATTTACCAAACTTTTTCAATATTGATGAATTCTTAAAAGATTATATTGAATTCCTAATTACAATTTTTGTTTTTATTATCTATTATAGTAGTGGAGGTGATATGAATTACATATTAATATGAAAAATATTAATTATATTAGATACTAAAGCTATAACCATATACTAACTTTTAATTAATGAATGTGTAGCATTACTAATGAAATAAAATAATAATAACTATAAACCAATATGTTAGATATTATTAGTGACATGGAATATGTGAACATCAAAAAACAGATAGCCTAATATATTAATATATGAGATTCTTTACTCTTCAAAACAAATAGCCTAATATATTAATATATGAGATTCTTTACTCTTCAAAATTGACATCCATCAAGACATTTAAATCTTAGTAGTAAATTTTTAATGGGCATTATAATTTACAATGCATAATTTTTTAATAAATTAAAATAAAATTAAAACCTATCTATAAATATAATAAATAAGTATATTATTAGTGAGTGTTAAAGGAAAAAGGATAACAAACAAATTATATTATGATAAACTTGATATTTCAAAATAAAAAATATGCAAAATAAATATAATGCTAACTATAAAATCAATGGAATGAAAAATACTTATAATATATAATATAATTTCAAAGTAAAGATTCAGAAACACATAAACCTAACCAATAAAAGGGATTCAACAATGAGTTTGAAGGCCAAAGATAAAAAAAAGAACTTGGAAATTTAAAAATATAAAATATATAAATATGCAATTATTTGTAATTCTATTTCAAATATTGATAAAACTTGAGAATATTCCTAACATATAATTTCAAATAAAGGTTCACAAGCACCATGTAACGCCCTGGTAAACATAGATAATATTTTGCAATAAAAGACAGTAAATTTAAATAGTAACTATAGTTTATGTTGGTGAACTGAGTGACTATGTTACATATGGTTGTTTAATTAATCATGTTAATTGAATTGCTGAGTAATTCATTAAATAGAGTTGCAAGAAGAGCAACTCACATGAACATAGTTCTTATGGGAAAAGATTTACAAGAATACTTTTAATATATATCTAATATATATATATATATATATATATATATATTAATATATATTATATATATATTAATATATATTATATATATATATATATATTATATATTTATATATATTATATTATATATAAGGAAATGACATCTGTCTAGAAAGAGGAAAAACTAACTACCTCTGGGGACAGTTGAGACTCCTACAAAAGAGGTTGCTATGTCTGGTAAGGACCAAATAGCAACAGGGAGGAAAAGAAAAAAAGATTGTTGTGAAAGCAAGAAGAAGATTGCTACGTCTGGTGAGGACCAGATAGTTGTTGTTGGGAGGAGAAGCCTCTCTAAAACTGCTATGTTTGGTGAGGACCAGATAGCGGGACTCTATTAGTAACAGAGAGTTTGCAGACAGTTAAAGTTTCTGGAGAAGAGCTTGGGGGTGGAAGGTTGAGCATGACCCTCCTAAGGTTGGGAGGAATACAAGCGTATAGCAAGGTGCATTTTCCAGGTATGTAATAATTGAAAAAAACCTTGATATTTCATCATTATGTTTTTAGTAATTGAAAAAAAAAAAAGTACTCACTGTATGGAAATGGTATATGCTTTATCTTTTCGAGATAGTTAAATTATGAAAAGAAAGAGATAGTTACAGTATGAAAAGAAAGAGGTAGTTACAGGGCGAAAAGAAAGCCTTCAGTATCATTAGTCATAAACCAGAACAATCTCAGGAGGATAACCGAATCTGTATCAATACTAACTGATAAAGAAGGATAATTTGTTAACTGAAAAACACCGAAATCTATTCGTACTTACAGTAACGAAATGAGAATCAAATGATACACGGATGCTATATGACTTTTTAAACAAATCTAGCTTACAACAACCCGCCGAGAGAATAACTCAACTAAAATATGACTACTGTGGTTATAACAGTGCGAATAGCTACACATTATAATTTCATATTTGTAAATTCATAGACAAATTCTTATCAACTGAGAATATCGGCAACCATGCAAAACACAGAACATCGACTTAAAGCATGTCTGAGGACATGAACTCCCCACTCATATCGGGTATAACCCGTCGTGGAGGAGGCAAACCCGTAGAGCAAGGTGAGGCGTCAATATGGTCAGCACTAGTGAGCCCATGCATGCTATAACCTCAACTGTGCCCGATAACCAAATATCATTGTAAGAAAATTGTAGCATAGAGCAAGATCGTCGGCATACAGTCGAAGGCGTTGCTATTCTTTAATATAACTATGGAAAAGAATTGGCACCACCTGTGTAATTTAAACAAAAACAAAGAAAGTGCCATAAATCATGTAACAAGAATAGACTGAGGAGAACATGATTCATACATCGCGTTTTAACTGAGCACAGGCAACATAACCTTCCATAAATGAGTACAAGAAAATGACAGCCCTCGGCTTGTTTCATATACATATATAAAATAACATAGTCCATTCAACTTGCAATAAATAAATGTTCTACAGAGTGCATAAACGTCAAGGGGTAACCGTAGGGAAGCTCTCGGCCCCAATGATAACTCTCTTTGAGTAGAACTAGAGACATATTGCCCAGAAGGGTTTTAAACAAAAATTGCAGAGCTGCTCGAACATAGTTCGAGATGCTTCTCAGTAATAAATTTACAGGAAGACATCAAAATCCGCTTGCACAAACGCTAAATGAGCTTCGGATAATCCTTAAGCAGGATAAGGGTGAACCGCGTGTCAAGTAAAACGACACCTTAAAACATATATGAATTAAAACGATAAGAAGGGAGCTTGCTGACCAGAATGCTTACCTGTAAAAGCAAGTCGGTGGGCTTGACTGTGCCGAAGAGCTAATATCGAATCCTTCCTCTAAAAAAAAAAAAAAAGGTTCATGACAGTTAACGACGAAGGCGAGGGAAATAACATAAATCACTTTGCATAATAATAACACAAGAAAAACAAAATATAGAAGTGAAGCAGGGAATTTCACCTGTGAACTTGCTATCGGGTCTGATGAGTTTAGTCGGGATCTGCGTAATGCATTTTTGCAGAAAGGTTCGACGACACCCGTAGACCTCAGAACACATAGCAAACCCAGTCGAATAATAGGGAGAAAGACAGAAAACGAACACATGATACACCTCGAATTCGAGGGATGCCACCTGGGGTTTCAAACGGCCGTTGATCCAGATCCTTCGGCTTCCACCGTCGGATGAACAAGGATCGACTGCCAACCCATAGCGCGTCATAACCTATGCAATTAAGACTGTGCCATGGTTAGGTGGCCGAGTTAATGAACCAGCATGGAGCATAAACAGAGGTTGGTCACCTGCACGCCAGGTGTAACCGTAAAAGTTCTATCAAATCTCGGGTATGGCCGGAGAGGATCAGGGGACGAGCCGTCAGTCAAAAATATCCGCTCATGAACTGAGAATGACGGCGGTAGCACCACATGTACAACGCTGAATTAAAGTGCGTAAAAGACCTATAGTACCAAATAAATCCCGAGCTTGAAATCATACACTCTTTTATATAAACATGCTGTGACCATATAGACTAGGATAGGAATAGAATAAATATGATTTGATGCGATGTATCAATAATGTATGTTTTACATGTTATTCCGATATGTAATTTATATGTGTTCATATATCCATACATTTGGAAATATTATGATGCTTTAATTGACAGTAAAGGTAAAGACAGTCAATATATAT
>APFE031409615.1:93370-115690 GCA_000404065.3 Pinus taeda | reverse complement strand
AATCATCAGTACCTTGAAGTCTGCATGCATCAATGGCAGGTTTCTCGCCTTCGACGTCCGTTTTCATCATTGACTTGCGATCGAAGGATTCCATGAAATGTTCGACATCGACTCATTCATTCACATCTCATGGATTGTGCTGGGTACTTTGAGAACATTGACATTACTGGTGGTCTCTCTCACACTTGTTAACAGTTTACATCATTGACTGGTTATCAAGTGGTTTCTACCATGTTCGACATCGACTCATTTATTCACATGGCTAGAATCGTACCAATTCGGGAAGTAGAGATGAAGACCCTGGATCTAGTTTCCACCATCCAGGCTGCGGGGAGTTTTGTATTCATTATGTTGTAGACCAATCATAAACAGATGGCTGCACCCATACTGTGTCTACAAGAGTCTATAATTATGATGTATTATGAAATCATTCCCGTACCAAAATAGTTAGTCCAATAGTTAAAGTTTTGATCTGAGTATGGGAATGCCTACCTCAGCATGATATGATCTTATACATGTATTTTGTGTTGAAAATTGCAGGTTCTGACCGGGCTCTCCACAAGATGATCCTCGAAATGATAAAGTACTTCACCCTTCCTATATGACTTAACACCCTTATCTATTACAGGCTTCGTAATTTAGGGGGCAATCTGTTACACTGAAATTTGTCACCATGACTATCTGCAGTTAATATGGCTCATCAATAGCCACATTATCCTCCTTGTCAAGCCCCATACCTCTGCTCTTCATGTCAAACTTCAAAAAGAGAGAAAGTCACTTAAAAACATGTTATCTCTGGGTACGCAGGTTCTCTCTACCTTGCCTGCGTGTACGCATCCCAAACACACTGTACCTGCGTACTTGTACGCTCTCTAAGCTAAAGGTTGGGTGCGGTACCCCTGTAAAGGTCAAAAGGCGCGAGTTTCATCTTTAAAAAGTTACTTGTGGTCACTTCTAGAGCCTTCTAGAAGAGTGTTTGACGTGTATTGAGCGCCTCCAGATGGTTCATGCATCCCTATGATAGAGGAACTTATCCCATCAAGAGAGGAGCTACCCCATTCCAAAAGAGGGAGTATCCGATTGATGTTGGAACTGAATAACTTCCTCTAGAACACTATAAATACAGGCATTGGGCCAAAGGAGGAGAGGTTGAAAGCTGAACATTCCAAAGGGTAAATGCTACTGCAATTAGGACTTCCATTGTTGACTTGTGAGGAGAGATCACTATCCTTCCTTGTTGCCATAGTGGGAGTGGGTGAGCTTGTCAAAGTAGAGGAAATCTCTTGCTGGACCCTGGGAGGAGCTTGCACAAAACCAAGGCTCAGGTTGTAATGGTTCCTTTTTTGTTTCCTTAATACAAATAAGTCCATTCTTCTCAATGATTTGTTGTTAATGAATTATTTCATGTACTTCTTGGTCTATGTGATGAATATGCTTTGTTTTATGATGAATATTCAGGTGTTATGTAATCGTTTGCTTTGTTAGTGTATGCAGGTCTTAAAGTGAAGGAGGAGCTCATCTGGATCAGCAAGGCTGGACTGCTACAACAAGCGTTGGACCTAAGGTAAGATCGAAAAACACTTGATCTCTCATAGAATAACGTGTATTTAGAGAAGGATTGCTCTTGTTTGGTTTGTTTGTCACTAGAGAGTCTTAGACTCCTAGGGAGGTTAGGTTTGTCCGCAAACATAACTCTTTCCGCATGACAATATGGATTTTCATATGTTAGTGAACCAACACTCTCACCTGTCACTCAGCCTATACAAATAGTATAGCATTGTCATGAAGTTCAAGGTCAATTTTCATAGAGTGAATATATAGGCTCACAGGGATACAAGCAGAAATGGCCTCCCCTACCATATTTTGTAACAGAGGATGATATCTTAGAAAAAGCACAACAATGGCCTGTAGAATGGATGACTGCACCAGAGGCAGAGGTAGAGGCAGAGACAGAAGACAGTACGACAAAAGAGGATATCTCGTAGCATGCCGATGTGAGAGGAAAAGACAAGGACAAGGATCAGGATGAGCATGAATTAGAGGAAGAGGAGAAACATGATGAGGGTCTCTAGGATCCTCCTAACTGAGATGAGAAAAATAAGGAGGCTAAAAAGATAGAAACATAACAAGTTGTTGCACAAAAGAGGAAGGCATAGGGTGAAGCTGCAATAAAGATCAAGAAGAAGTAGAAGGCAGATAAGACGAAGGATATCACACCAACGGTCTTTACTGAAGGGGACTTAGATAAAATCGAGACATGATACGGGAAGACACAACATAATCTTGGAGCAAGTTAGAAGATCACTACAGTGCACTTCTAACCAATGTCAAAGAGTGGATCACAGAATTGAAGACACTGGCACAGACGGTTAGACAACTAGTGCAGATAGAGGAAAGGGTTGGAAAGGCATATAGAGCCTACGCTTGTAGCGAGCTTAGCACAGATACATGCAGGAGCCCTACAGTTTAACTCCGCTAAACTACAATAGTAGGTTAAGGAATGGAAGCATGTCAATATGAACGTTGCAGTAGTGTCATTGCAAATATTACACAAGATGCACTTGGAAATTATACAAGAGCTTAGCCTACATGAAAAACACTCCACATAATTAAATATTCAAGTAGAAAAAGAGAGAGATGCACTTTGGTAGAATCTTGAGCAGGTGATCCAAGAAAGGGATCAAGTACCACAACAACATTAGAAGATCAAGTAGGTAGTGGAAGAAAACTGCAAAGAAATGTCATACCTTGATGTCTGAGAAGAAGAATTGGTGGAGGACAAGGTCGCGAAGCTTGGCCTTGCAGTGAAAGGTTATAAAGAGAAAATTTCCATAGTGAAATTCAAATATGAAATGCATGTCAGTGAGCTACAAATGGAGATGTAGCCAACCATGCCAAAGGATGTAAGAAATAAAAGGGACACTGACCTAAAGGCTGCAATGGCTGGCATCTTTGTAGCAGTGGCAGACTGTGGAAAATTTTTAGATGAGATTTTACATATTTTGACTTCACTGCGGGAAGATCTAAATGTAGAAAAATTGCAGGAAGACATTCAATAGAGGAAACAATAGTTGGAAGAGATTCGGGCAACTACAAAGACCTTACCAATCTTGTAGAAGCTCGTCAATATCAATGAGGGAAATGCCCTCGAGAAAAATATAGAAGAATTGAAGAAGGAAGAGTAGGTTTTGGTGGAGAGAACTCAACCATGGTAGGATGAATCTCTTCAACTATCCTAGACAACAGATGATAAGCTTCAAGAGCTTTGACAGAGGGAGATAGTGATGGTGTAGAAAGCTACAGAACATGTGACAAAAGCACTATTAGAGGAGGTGCACAGTGAAGAAAAGAAGGTCACCAAAATTTTGCAATAGTTCAACAACACACACAACAACATCACAACAAAAATAAGAGGCAAAGCAGTTGAGTGACTAGGGACGAGTCACATGTGAGTGTTGGAAGCCTATTGGACACAACCCAACTTGGCCTAGTTTTTGGCAAGAACTTTGTAGTTTGAGGAGTGGTGTGTTACACAATAATTTGTCACTCTTTTGTCACTCCCCATTCCTGATCCCGAAGAACCCTAGTAGTGACTACTATATTATATTTTCACCATGAAACCTATGCTCTTGCATCCCTTAAATTTTGAATAAAGTAGTCCCCACTCCCTTCAGAACATTTCCAAAGAATCATTCTTAAAACCTAGTTATTAAGATTAGCGCTCTTTCCCTGTGTCTCACCCGTGCCAATGATGTGAGTTTTACACTGTGACCCACGTCGATCGGCGCTATTGTTAGCCCAATACCTACATCAGTCTACTTTTGGAAAGTTTTTATAAAATGAAATGGAGTTTCATGTCTACAAACTTCTAGTGGAAATGTGTTGGATGTTCATTTGGTTGGATAAGGGCTAAGAACTCCATATAAGGTTCTCTCCCCCTTAAAAGTGGAGAGAGTTAGAGCTTGGAAGCAATTTCATGTCAAGATAAGGGAGGAAAAGAGTGTTGAAAAGGTGTGTAGTAGGACTTGGATACCACAAAGGAGATCTCCAATGTCAAGGCTCCGGTTGTATTTCTCTTTGAAGTTTATTTTAATACAACTAATGGTTTATTTCCTATATCAACTGTAATATTACATTTGATAGCTGAAAACTCCTTGACCTTTTAAGTAGATTGAATTCGTTTGTATGCTATCATGTATGTTGTTGTTTGTTGCATGTGTGTTTTAGGTATTTGAACAAAAGGAATGAAAGGAAGCTAGAGCAAGGAAACAAGATCAACATCAAGTGGATTAGCGCTATAAGAGGTAGGCCCTCTTATTCGATTCCAATCTAAGGAAATTTACATTAGATTGTCTTGTTTGCAGCTAGACCCACGCTTGGGCTGGAGGGATCTTATTTGTCTATAGAGAGGATTTACCTACACCAAAAATTGGTGACTCTGCTGGGGAAGTACATCTCCTTTTCATCACTCTATTTTTTCTACTTGTGTGCCTAGTTTGTTTACGTATGGTCTTCTGGATCTGTATTGACCTATTTGAAGGCATATGGGAACTAGCCCACCCTCTGATGTGTTAATTCTAACCCTATGTGAAGTTCTTTTTTATTTTTTCTTTGAATCCCTCGAACAACGCTCTTTCTGGCCAAACATTCGCTTCGATCGGGCCTATCAGTACTAGTTGTATCCTGGCCAGTCGTGCTAGTCATGTTGATCAGTGCTAGTTTCATCCCAAAAAGCGTGCCAGTCTCTAAGTTAAGAAAAAATAAGAATTTCTCCCATTTTTATTCCAGTGTGTCTTGACCCTCATACTCTCTTCTTCCACCCAGAAGTGATTAGAATGCTTTGTTTTCTGATTTTGATTGATTGATTGGATTGAAGTTTCATTGCTTGATTTTTTGAGTTTTTTGGATGGTTTCTATGACCCTAGGTCATCTAGGTCAATTGTAGTTCATTTGTTTGTTTACTCATTGTGTCAAGTTTCTGATTTGCTTCTTCATTTAATCCATCTTTCATTCGTGACACCTCCATTGCTTCATTTTCAATTGAATGAGTGAAAGAGTCTTGTTTGTTCCCTTATTTCGAGTGTCTCTTTTCTCTTTGCAAGCATAGATTACATTTCTTGGTTTGTCGATTGAATAATTTATGTGTTTTGTTTGCGTGATTCAAAGAAGAAGTTTCTTTTAGTTTCATTTATCATGCTTTGGATTTGATCGATGCTTGTTTGTTCAGAATTGTGCAAATTTTCATTAAATTGCTTTATGTGAAAGATTCATTTTTCATTTTATGAAAAGAAGAACATCATTCTAGTTTACATAAGCAAAAATGTTGCATTAGTAGTGTCATTGAGAAGCTATAATTGCATCATCATAAGCATTGGAAATGAAATGAAACTTCTTTTGTTGTTAAGGGAAGTTTAAGTGCATTTAGGACATGTATTAGTGAAAGACTTCATTCTTTTATTGTTGCATTGATTGTGTGCTCTCTATCCCTCAAATAGTCTTAACCTTCATCGAAGAAAGATTTCTTTTCTCATATAGTTGCATATAGGAGTTTTCAGATGACAGAAGTAGGGCCATGGAATTGAAACCTAATTCAAGATCAACTGTTAAATTTATTGAATTAACCTACAAAATATTGAAACTTAACGCTCACATTTAATGGTCTAGGATAGGGACGTGTTCTGGCGTCTTTAAACATAACATTTGTCACTAAATTTAGGCAACACTAGTATAGACTTGTGCTCCCCATAATTTTGCGTACATAAAGGGAGACCCCTATAGGTTGCAATCCTTTATCCATAGGAATTCGAGTCTACTACCTTGTAAATGTGATACACCGAACACAACATTTGGGGAGATTGCATGCTCGTACTTTTCGGTTCATTGGGAGGAATTCTGCAGTTCATGGTTAGTTGGAAATCCCTTTTTCCTAGATTATCCTAATCAATCACTTTGGTCTTTTTGACTCTTTAAATTTAAAATATCATTGAGTACTTGTCCTTTCGAGCTCGTTAACTCCGAAAGCAACTAAAGTCACCTTTCACCATTTTCTAGACTCTTAAAATATGAAAAGGAAGAGTTTTGTTTCGATGTATTAAAATTAACTACCCATGAAATATCCCTGGATAAAGTTATCTTCATTAGTGATTCTTTAGGTTTGATTCCAATGGCAACATTTCCAGAGTTTATCAGTCAAGGATTCCCTTTGGATGGGAATCCTGGTTCTTTTCCTTCTTTTGGAAATGTCGGTGCTCCTTATATGGAAACATTGTCCCTCCCTGGGTTAACCATTGGTTTACCTATTGGTTATTTTCAACCTCAGTGGTCCCGAGTGTCCCAATTCCTACCCAACCATTTCCTTCATTTGAACCACATCACATTGATTCTAAGGTTGACCTCTCACCTTTGTCACCTATTTCTTCGCCTTCCTCTTCTACTTCACTTGGTGAAAGTTTGAAATCCAGTAACTAGGAGGCTAAGAAGAATAAGAAGAAGTGAGATAAGTGAGAGTCCAATGATGTGAACCATTAACAAGCCCGAGAGAAACCATCCATAATTTCAATGGCTCTCAAGGTACCATCAATACAATTTACGAAGTGTAAATAACAAACTAAAGTCAAACACCTGTGAAATCACTCGATCGAGGGCCAATGATGAGAACATGTCATCTCGTGTGAAGAACTTTCCATTGATGCATGCAAGCTCTAAGGTACTAGAAGGGAATTTCTAGATCAACTTCTTGGATAATGAGCTGAAGTTGACAGGAAGTGATTTCTCGAAGGAAGGTCATAATGAATGCTTCATCATCGACATGAAATGAGAAACACAATGAATGCGAGTAATCCAAGATGGTGACATATGATCAGACAATGTACAGGTAGGAAGACTTCTCTTGAACATGTGGATGACATGACTCCAGATTTTGGCAACATTTGACATCATAGGATCAGAGGTCATGGTGATCTGGTAGAGATCATATGAGAGGTTTAAAATGGATAACCCAAAACCTAGGAAGGAAAGTGACAGAGTGAGGATGTCCTTGAATTGAGTCATTATGCTGGGGGCACGCAAACTTAACTCAAAAATAGTTTTTCTTTGTTCCAAGCTTGTGTATAAATGAAACCAAACTCAAGCATAGTTTTTTTTGTTTCAAGCTTGTATTCAAATGAAACCAAACTCAAGCATAATTTTTCATTTCAAGCTTGTGTAAAAATGAAACCAAACTCAATCATAGTTTTTCATTTCAAGCTTGTGTAAACATGAAACTCAATTCAAGCAGACTACCCCATAGTTCAATCTTGTGTAAAAATGAACCCATGCCCAATTTACATCTCGTGATTGTTGTTTTTATCAACTAATTTATGCTAGATGAACCTTGGTTGTTTCATTCCTTTGCCACTATCTCTTTGGCTGATCATATGCTTTCACTTGGCTGTTTTTCCTTTCCTGGGGAACCACAACAATGAGTGATTTTGCTAGCTAGCGTCTTGTCTTTTCATTGTTTTGAGAAGTTCCACCATAACCTGAACCAGTTGCTACAATTTATACCACTCATTCCTCCAAAACGAGTCACCTTTAAGCTCTTTTCTAACTCGTAAAAAATTGAAAAGATTGTCAAGTATTTTTTCCCTTTTTGAACTCGTTAAAGTAAGTAAAAACAAGGAGTCTTCTTTAACTTCTTTTTCGAATCTCAAAACACCGAAATATTGTCGAGCTCTTATCATTTTGAACTCATTAAAGGTTGTGAAACGTTTACCCAGTATACGTTTACCCCTTTCTCGGGCTGGGATAAACTATTTATGAAAAAGGAATACCTTAGTCAAACAAGACTAGGAGGTTCTCTCGGATATTGTATTCTACCTTTTCAAGTTCGAGGGACAACTTTACGAAAAGGGACCTTTGGAGTTTTATTTTCTGTGTCTTTTTCAAACTCTCTAAACATGAAAAATATAGCAATTTTTTCCTTTGTCAAACTCATTAAAAGATTAAATGACATAGGACTTGTCAATATGATGAGACTGAGCTATTCCTTCCTAGGGCTCGTAAAACCTACTAGGATGGATCCATCCGAATGATGGACTTATATTACAAGAATATACTATCCCCATCAAGCTTGTGTAAAAATAACTAGGGTACTCACCAAAAATGATGGGGGAAAATTGGAAGTATTTCATCAGTTGTGTTCTTCACTTGAGGCAGCGTGTTGCTCTTAAGAATTGACACTCATCTATTGTTCGTGTCGGGTTTTAGGACATTCTCACTTTGTCACTTTCCTTCCTGGGTTTTGGGTTATCCATTTTGAACCTCTCATATTATCTCTGCCACATCACCATGACCTTTCATCCTATGATGTCAAATTTTGCCAAAATCCAGAGTCATGTCATCTACATGTTCAAGAGAAGTCTTCCTACCTATATATTGTCTAATCATATGTCACCATCTTGGATTACGCTAATTCATTATGTTTACTACTTTGTTTCGATGATGAAGCGTTCATTATGACCTTGCTTCGACAGATCACTTCCTATTGACTTCAGCTCATTATCCAGGAAGTTATCTAGAAACTCCCTTCCAGTACCTTAGAGCTTGCATGCCTCAATGGCAAGTTCTTCACACACGATGACAGGTTCTCATCATTGGCCCTCGATCGAGTGATTTCACAGGTGTTCAACTTCAATTCCTTATTCATAGTTCATGAATTATACTGATGGTACCTTGAGAGCCATTGACATTATGGGTGGTTTCTCTCATGCTTGTTAATGGTTCACATCATTGGTCGATAATCAAGTGATTTTCTAGCATGTTGAACTTCAGCACGTCTATTCACATGTTAGAATTTGTACTTTGATCGGGTTGTGTTGAAGCGCAAGACCCTGGGCTTAGATCACAAAAGTCTAGGTTGCGAGGATTGATGAGTCATTCATGATTATATACATGATTCTTTAGATGGATGGCTGTGACCATGCCATGGGTATCATTTTGATCCTACTCATTCGAATGGCTGTGACCATACCATGGGTCTTTTCATTTTGATCCTCTCTATGTGGATGGTTGTGCCCATGCCATGGATCTATTTCATATGATCCATTCAGTTGGATGGTTGTGTCCATGCCAAGGATCCATGCACGTGATCCTTTTCTTGATGGATAGTTGTGCCTATACCATGGATTCATGTTTTGTTATATGCCTCTCATGTTTATCAGGCATGATTATTAGATTTCATATATGTACATGAATGTTTGAGTTGCAAGTCTTCTAATGCTGGTATTCCAAGTCCTCGTTCCATCTTAAAGCATTTCAGCCATCGCTCTCAGCTCCAATTTCATGATTTAGGGGGCATCTATTACACAATAGTTTTTCACTCTCCTGTCACTCCCCATTCTTGATCACGGAGAACCCTAGTAGTGACTACTATTTTATATTATCACCATGAAACCTATGCTCTTAAATCCCTTGAAGTTTGAAGAAAGTAGTCCCCACTCCCTTCAAAACATTTGCAGAGAATCATTCTTAAAACCTAGTTTTTAATATCAACGCTCTTTCCCAATGCCTCACCCACACCGATCAGTGCTACTATTAGCCCAATACCCGCTCTAATCTACTTTTGGAAATTTTTTATAAAGGGAAACAGAGTTTCACGTCTGGAAACTTCTAGTGGCGATGTGTTGGATGTTCGTTTGGTTGTATAAGGGTCGAGAACTCCATATAAGGTTCTTTCCCCCTTAAAAGTTGACCTTCCCAAAGAGATAAGACCTTCTTCCTCTTAGCCTTTTTTGGTTACAATATACAAACTAGTTGCAAAATTCTGAAATCTTTAGATTTTGATAGAAGAAGATTAGTCTTAGATGAAAAAAGACTAGTCTTTGGTAGCTAAAGTATGATTAAAGAGAGTTAGAGCTTGGAAGCAATTTCATGTCAAGATAAGGGAGGAAAAGAGTGTTGAAAAGGCATGTAGCAGGACTTGGATACTGCAAAGGAGATCTCCAACCTCAAGGCTCCGGTTGTATTTCTCTTTGAAGTTTATTTTAATACAACTAATGGTTTATTTCCTATATTTGGTGTAATATTACATTTTATAGCTTAAAACTCCTTGAACTTTTAAGTAGATTGAATTCAATTTTATGCTATCATGTTTGCTATTGTTTCTTGCATGTTTGTTTCAGGTATTTGAACGAAAGGAACAAAAGGAAGTTGGAGCAAGGAAACAAGATCAACATCAATTGGATTAGCGCTATAAGAGGTAGGACCTCTTATTCAATTGTAATCTAAGTAAATTTACATTAGATTGTATTGTTTGCTACTAGACCCACTCTTGGGCTAGAGGGATCGTCTCTGTCTGTATAGAGGATTTACCTTCACCACAAAGTGCAAAGTGGATTGCGAAGCAAAGCAGTTGGAATATACCGTGCGATATAAGGCCATCTGAGTGGGTCAAAGCCCCTTCCTTTTGTAAAAGCATCTGATAATGTAACGGATCAATGGTTATAGTTGCTTGTTTTAGGAAGTCCATGGTATTTGGACCATGGTATTGTAACAATGTACCCTTAATGTAATAGTATATATAGGGTAAGCTAATAAGAATAAGAATCATCTTTATGGTCCAGATATGTCTTTATCATTGAATTACTGTGATATGTAGTTTGTGGTGAAGGAAAGGCTCTGAAGCTGACTATGCAGACAACTGACAACTGAGTGCGCAAGTCAAGAACTATTTGTTCTACAAGAATTATTATTATAAGAAATAGTCCTTGTGGAGGTATTCCCACATTGGGATGAACCACGATAAAATTGGTGTCTTCATGTGTATATTTTATTATCATCTGTTGTAGCGTAGCAATTTATTACAGTTGCATTTTATTATAGTTCAGTGATGATTATGGGTTTATATGATATGTTTGTGTGATTAAATGAATGCGGAGAAGTGATATATAAATATTACGTGTAAGAAAACATAATAATACCACATCACATCATCCCCCAGCACTGCAAAAACTAACCTCCCATAGTCATTTCGGGTGAGACTGTAGTCTGCTTGAAGGTGATTGCTGAAAGGGCCAGTGATTAAGGGTTTTGTTGGTGTGCAGTATATATTGAACCTGGGCCAACCCAAATCATAGCCAATAATTCTCAATGTAGTGTAGCAGCAAGAGGGACACTAACTTATCTAAGGTTGGCTTTAGGGTAAGCTTGGGGGACTTTCAATATATCAGAGGTATGTGGAAGTGCAGTCCGTGCATATGTGTTATCTGATGCACTACTACTCAAAGGGGTGGTACCAAGAAGTGTTACAAGGGAGTACAACAAATGTGACCACCTCTTTTATTGCATGCGTGTATTCTTTCCCAACCATAAATTGATGCATGTAATGATAGATCTCTATAGTTTTCTATAATAATAAAATATGCGTTTGGTGGTATAACTCACTCGAGAAAGTGCTATGATACCACTTGTAGTATGCTTGACATGTAGAAAATATTAGAAGTGAAAAATATGCCAAAGATAACACAGAAAATAACACAATGAGATGATAAAATTGGAAATATTCTATTAACATCTACAATAATATTTTTCACTTGCCTCTTCTAGGGGAGACTTCAAATATAGCATAGCTCACTTACACAACACAACACAAGACTTCCCTTACTATCCTCAACAATATATAGTTTCACAAGAAACAAACCCTAACCACTCGTGGTATCTTGTATAATGCGGGTTAATCAATTTATTTATTATCTTTGGCTCATTACAACTAATTATTGTCCCTTTTTAATAACGCATGTCAACCAATTACAATGTTTATATGATTTATTTATTAAACTGACAAATCATGACTCTTATAGGGCTCCTTGGGCTTATTACATTAATAAAGGGGTTAGGGTCAGACCTTAACACCATCCTATGGTTTTTTCCATAACCCTAGGGTTTCTCATATTCAATCCATTTTAGTTTTTGACGGTTTACAAACCTTAGATATCCAAATATCTAAACCCTAGAATTAATATGCTATTTACAAATTATGGTTCAATCTATGATTTTGTCCATAAACCACAGATATTTTGAGTCTCTCAAACCCTATATCTTTAAGAATATATTTTGGAATTCCAAAATTCTTTGACATTTGCAAGTTCAGATAAAGTCTTAAACCCTCCTTCATAAATCCTAATTTCTCTAGTAGATCCTACTCTATCAATGAATGCTACTCTATCTCCTCTATCCTTTGAAAAAAGAAATTATTTTTCAAACATAACGCATAAAGTATGTTGTTGATTTCATCTTAATAGAAGAAATATTTACCACATAAGTCTTCAACTTTAGCTTTATTTGGATGTTCATAAATGCCTACAGTGGAAACATATTGTCTTCCTTTTTTCTTTCTGTCATTTGATCTCTCAAGACATTGGTCTCTATAGTGACCAAATTTGTGACAATGAAAACATTGCATTTTTTACATAGTTTTCTTTCCTTTAGGTATACTATTATAATCCCTTCTATTTTGAAATATAAATCTCTTGGGATTGGGATCCCCAGGTCCAATTTGGTCTAAGTTTAGAGTGAAATTTTGTATATTGTAAAGTCTTTGCATTTTGAGGAGCGGAACACGCAAAATGTTAAGATTCAAAGGGGCTTTTAGGTAGGTCAAAGCCTTTATTTTGTGAAGGGATGGGTTGTTTTGATTATAAAATGAACTCTACCCATGGTTAGTGGACCATGGTAATGTAATGTAAAGTTATAAATGGGAGTCATCTAGGAGTCATTAGGTAGTTTTTAAGTCTAGTTAAGTTAAGTTCTAAGTAAGATTTTGAGTCTGTATTCTGGCAAAGAGGAAGGTTGACGTAGCTGAGTGCATGGAGACCTTAGTAAGTCCACAACTGAGTCTGTGCACCCATGCAGATGTGTGCGCAGGGTCAAAAGAAGTGTATGTATTGAATATCTAATGCAATAAAATATATTTGAAGAAAATCTGTGTTTTCTGTGTATATGTATATGTTTCTGTGCTTTTATGCTTAGTTACAATTCAGTTCTCTATCATATTGTTTTAATTGCATCTCGAAGGTTTAGATATACTTCTATATGATGCATGTTAGAACACTTAAGAAAATATCGTAGATCTAATTAAGTCAAAATTTATTTAATCTTGTGATTATGAAGATAAGGGTTCGTGAAGGCTAGATCAGGCCCTAATTTAAGGACACGCCTCGCTTCTACATCACATAGTTTTCTGGATGCAGAAACCTAGTTCTAGCATCCCCCAATACTTCCTCGGGTGAGACTACAGTTTGTTCTAAGTCGACTGTTGCCAACAGGGTCAGTAGTGTAAGGTTTTGTTGGTTAGCACAACTAACTCTGAACCTGGGCCGAAGCCCCCTCAAGCCAACAAATATTTTTGTTGCTGGGACCGGGATCTATCTAAGGGATGTATGATGTGTCGTCCATCGATACCAACTAACAAACAAATCAAGAAGTGGATAGATGGGAAGTTGCACGAGTTTGCAACTCAGGAAAACCATAATATGCATTGGTCCAAAGAGAGGTGGTTACAAATATATCTCTACACAGAAGATCACAAACTTTTATTTTCATTGTTTCGTTGTGAATTATACAAGTGGTTGTCTAAACTAGTGAATAGGGAACCTACTTGGAAACACGATGATCCTATTGTGTGGATTCCTGAAATGGTCAAGTGTCTTGAATAGTCTGATTATAAGGTTGCAAGGGTTGTAGACTATTGGATCGATAGTATTTTGGGAGGTTTTGTCACTGAATTTTCAATTTAAACATTTGTATATTATATCAAAGTTGAATTTCGATTCTTTAGGTGTCCGAGAGATAAGTACATAAGATTGCTAAAAACTTGGATTAAAATGTTGTTGTGCGAAAAGGGTGTTATGCTTGTCAATTGATGTTTAAAAGAGGTCGGACCGATCTATGCAAAGTGGAAGAAAATATTCTGATTCAATTGGGAAAAATATACAGAGGGCACGTACAATCCATTATTGTAGAATCAAGTAGCGAAGGAGAAAGAACCAACCCTAACACACCTAGAGGTGCATCGTAGATAGAAGGTTAGGGCAGTTATGAGATTCTGCATCCATCCACCCCACCTCCAACTTCATCACCACCTCATACAGCTACTCCTCCACCTTGATTCTTCAGTATAGAGAATATAGTGAAAATCTATGTATTCAAGGGTCAGGGATCAAAGGATCATGATTAGTTTTGTTTTGTAGCCAAAGTTATGTGGAAGGTGCAACAGATCAATGATAACAACACGAAGAAAGCACAACTATTTATAATGCTACAGGATAGAGTGCTTGTAAGGTATATAAAATATAGTACAACCAATCCAAATTCTACATTGGATGACACAAAGACTACGTTGAACACAAAATTTGGAAAGCCAAAATCAGAATCTCAGTGTGTTACTAAAATGAAGGAGATCAAGCAGACAACTAACGATTCTATGTGGGATATGAATCAGAGGTTGAAGTGCTTATTGAGACAAGCTAATCTTCATATTTTAGATGGAAAACATAAGGAATGGTATATAGCTTCTTTATTTCCACATTTAAGACTACCTTTGTCCCAACAGAATATCGGATCTCAAGTCGAAGAATTAGAGATCACGATGAAGCTGGAGGCTTCATTGATCTAGGACATGAATATAGGAGTCCAATAGCTTCAGTCACAATTAGAAATATTGAATATGGAGTTGCAGGATCTAAAGAAGGGAAAGGAGGTTCAGTTAGGACTACACCCTGAATTTTGGTCCATGAAGTGCAAGGTTGTAGGCCACTATTGATCTAAAAATGAGATCTTAGACTAATATTAAGGTATTGCAGACTCATGTGCATGGATTTTCCTATATTACTTAGTGCAACGGATCTATAAGATTGCGAATAATATAGATAATGAGCAGTTAGAGAAACATAATAGAAAAACACACATAACACAACAAGTTTAATATGGATTTCACCCAAAACTCTTGGGCTACATCTCCTGGTCCATCCTTCAGTGTGACCTGTCTATTATGTCTTATATAGCAAAGTTTTACAAAAGTGAGCTCAATTTGAGTCTCAACACAACATATACAAAAAAACAGGAGTTTACTTGAATCCCTCAAGTCTCTCTGACTACAAAGACTCTCCCTCTTGCTCTCTGTCTCTATTTTCTCTCTGTCTCAACACTGCTTGCTTTTGTCTCTGTCATTATGTGGCTTTTAAGCCAATCAACACTGATCTGTTCGTTTTCCCTTTTGGGTTCTCTGGCTTCCAGCCTTTTTCTGTTCAAATCCCCTATGAGCGGTAACCAATCATGGTATAACATCTTCAGGTATGGTGGCCACCTATTTTGTAACGGAATGGACCATCGGTGCCTTTGAAATCCTCAAAATAGTTATTCTCAGTTTACACAGAGAAATACACTAAAACACGGGAAAATACGCCAAATTGTGGTTTATCGAACCTAAAATATTATTAATTCTACCCAAGAGCTCCATCGAGTCCACCTTTATATCGCTATCGCATATCCACCATTTATTTGAGTGATCTTGATCCAATGGTTGAGATTCATTTTGGGCAACTAAGGTGTATGGAGATTACCTGCCCAAAAAGGTGGTTTTCTCAAGCCACGTGTCGACCAGTGGATGGGATCGGGCGAAGCCCATCCAATACCACTTACTGCCCAAGGTCCACCAGAAATTCGCTCATTACGGAACTCAAATACATTAAACTGGATGTATAAACCCTTTCGGGTCCAGATTCATCGCATTGAGCGTATTGCCTTTGTCTTTCATTTATTTAATGAAAATGAAATACATTGAAAAAACCTGTTTACCAGACTTGAAATATTATCAAATTTCATCCATAATCCTATCGGGTCTGGCTATTGTAATCACATTTATTATTGGCCCCTTGTAATGCTGTGATGCGATATTATGATATCACAATCGCATTCTGCTAATCCTTCAGGCCGCGGTTAAGTCCATATATATATATATATATATATTATATATATATATATATATATATATATATATATATATATATATATATATATATATATAGATATAGATATATTAGCGATGCGATAGCACGATTGAATCTGAACCGTTGATCTACAAGCATAGATCAACAACTCTCGTTTAATCGCACTAATCACTATCCCACTTCCCATAAAGCCACCTCCGATAGACTCCGCCTGCCATCGCCGATTGCAATATGCTGATCAGATCTGGACCGTTGATCGGCCAGATCCAATGTCTCCTGTGCATTGTTCCTTTGACCTCTGATAGGCTATGTTTTCTTGTTTTCTCCATGTTTTTCTCTCCCAATAGTGTAATCAGCCTTTTTTAAAGGTTTTCCCCTTGTGATAGTTTTTAAGTATATGAAGACTTAGAGGGTTTTAAGATCCATTTTAGATCACGCCTTCCCACTGAAAAGGATTTTGGACCACCAAAAGTTGGTTTTTAAGCATCGATCAAGTGAGGATACAACTTCCTCACTTTTCCAATCTCTATCCATCTTGCGCTACTTGGGTTTGAACCTTTGGGTCCAATTCTCAGGTACTCAACATCCCTTCTATGCATAGTTCTCACCTTCCTGTCTAGAACTGTGTCTTCCTGAAACTCATTGAGATATTCAGGCAATAGATCATCAATAGAAGGCAATTGACTTTGCTCTTCAGGATCTTCAATCAATGAAGGTTCATATAGCCTCAAGTTCTCTGCATTAACGACTAAATAGATATGCATATAAGCTGGCAATTCAAGGCGAAAAGCATTTTCACCAATTTTCTCAAGTATGTTGAAAGGTCCATACCTTATTGCCTTCAGCTTCTTACCTTCACCTTGCATTATATCTTTGCTGATGTACAACCAGACTTGATCACCAACTTGGAAGCTATGCTCAATTCGATACTTGTCCTACCTTGCCTTGTACTTGGCTTGGCTTCTTTCCAGTTGTTCCTACATTGCCTGGTGAATTTCTTGGATCTCTTCAATGAACTTGGTTGCTTTATCCACATCATTGTGTCCATCAACTGCTATGCCTTTACTAAAGAAATCCAAGGGAGACTTTGGTATAAAACCAAAACTAGTCTCAAACGGAGATCTCTGAGTAGAAGAATGCTTGGCACAATTGTATACATGTTGCACATAACATAAATGTTCATCCCAAAGCTTGGGATGCTTGCTGCAATAGCCCCTCAGCAACTGGATCACTGTCCTATTGACCACCTCTATTTAGCCATCTGTTTGTGGATGAAATGTTGTGCTCTTCTTCAATGTGGTGTCCATCAATTCCCACAGACTTGACTAAAACTTCCCAACAAATCAGGAATCTCGATCAAATACAATGGAAGTGAGTAACCCAAAATGAACCCAGACATGCTGAAAGAACAACTTCATTGTTTGTTCAGTTGTAATCTACTTGTTACAAGGTATTAAAATACACATTTTGCTGAACCTGTCCACAATAACATATAAATAATCATGACCTTTTCTATATTTTGGCAATCCCCCAACAAAGTCCATGGAAACACTTTCCCAAGGACGAGAAGGAACTGGAAGTGGAGTGTACAAGCCTAGTTTTCTATTTTTGGGCTTGCTTTTAGCACACATGGTCTAGAAATTGTTTCATGGATTCTTGGCCAATAATAGAACCTTTGCAACTGTGCAACTGTTTTACTTACACCAAAATGACCTGATATTAGAGAAGTATGTGCTTCTCGAATTATGTTAACTCTTTCAGTTTGAGGAATGCATAACTTTCCCAAATGATATAAGTGTTGGTCCTTAACATTATAATCCAATTCTTCTACTTGTTTGCCATGAATTAAAGTTGCATATACATATTTAAAATCTACATCTTGAGCATATTATTCAATGTAACTTTCATGCAATACTGAGTTATTCTTTAGTGGATGCATTTATGATTGGTCTTGATAACATATCTGGAACTTTATTGTGTATTCCCTTCTTATATCTGATGACAAGATGAAACTGTTGTAGGAAACCCATCCACCTATAGTGTCTTGATTGTTGCAATTTATTTTTTGAGTGCAAATATTAAAGTGGTTGATGATCTGTATGTATAATTGTTTCTTTGCCCATTAGGTAATGTTTCCACTTTTTCACACTCTGTACTAATGCACACAATTCTTTAACATATGTGGGATAATTAACTACTGCCGAAGTAAATGTCTCAGAATGATAGCATATGGGTTTACCATGTTGCATCAACACTGCTCCCATGGCATAGTCACTGGCATCTGTTTCAATCTCAAATGGTTGTTCAAGATCTGGCAATGCTAGTACTGGTGTTGTACTAATTTTTTCTTTTAAGGTGTCAAAGGATTTTTGTTGTTTTCCTCCCCACTGAAACACCTTGTTCAATCTTGTTAAAGCATGTAAAAGAGTTGCAATCAAGGAAAATTTAGCAATAAACTTTCTCCAATATTGTGTTGCTCCTAGGAAACTCCTAACTTTTGTAGCAGATTTGCGTTTAGGCCAGTTCACAATGACTTCAACCTTAGAGGGATCTATCTTCAATTCACCACCCCTACAATATGACCCAAATAATTTAAAGATGTTTTGCTAAATTCACATTTTGATCATTTCACATAGATATTTTCTCTTTTCAAAACATCTAGAGTTTGCTTTACATGCTTCAAATGTTCTTCCCATGTTTTACTGAAAACAAGAATGTCATCTAAATACACAATTACAAAATCATCAATAAAAGGTCTGAATACATCATTCATAACTCTCATGAAAGTGGCAAGAGCATTAGTTAAGCCAAAAGGCAGAACCAACCATTCATACAGCCCTTTCTTTGTTTTGAAAGAAGTCTTCCATGCATCTTGTTCTGCTACTCTGACCTAATGATAGCCACTATGCAAGTCTAACTTGGAAAAGTAAACTGCTTCTTTTAGCTGATCTAATAGATCATTAATGCGAGGAAGAGGATAATGATTCTTGATCATTATTTTATTTAGTGCTCTATAATCAATGCACATCCTCCATGAACCATCTTTCTTTCTCACCAACATGATTGGAGATCCACATGGTGATGCGCTTGGTCTTATGAACCCTTTATCGAGCAGCTCCTGTACCTGCTTCTTGATCTCTGCATTCTCTAAAGCGGATAACCCGTACAATCTGATATTAGGAAATGGAGCATCTTGCTGCAAATGAGTATCATGTACTATTTCCCTTTTGGGTGGCAGACCTTTAGGTTATTGAAATAGGATATCATATTCTAAAACAACTTTATCTAAATCAGCTTTCTGTTTAGCATCACAACCTTCAAATACATTGGTTTTATCAGGGTTCTTTTCCTTTACAACCATTAGTAAAAATCACTTGCATGAATTTACAATTCTTTTCATCTACCCTGAATTTATGAGAGAATAGTTATTTTTGAGTTGATGAGCTCTTAAAATATATTTTATTCCATCTTTTGTGAGTTGATACTTATTTTCAGTTCTATAGAAAATGGATTTTCTATCATACAAGTAAGGACTTTCTAAAACAATACCATATATATCCAAGGGAACTATATCTAACTCAACCTCATGTACAAAAGTTGACCCAATAGAAAACCCAAGTTTAGTCTAGTCACTTGTAGCTTTGCTTTATCACATACCCAACCTAATGAATATGGCTTCTTGTGAGGTGTTGTTAGTAAGCCCAACTTCTTTACAATTGTTTCAGAAATCAAGTTTACTTGTGAACCACTATCAAATAAAGTATCAATATTTTGGTGTTTGGAAATAACTCTAATATGAAAAAGCTTATGTATTTTCCTCTCATTATCTTCATTATCAATAGATTGTGCAGAATTACTTGTAAATGCTTCATAACTTTTACCTTTTATACCTATGGTTGTGATTGTTGTTTCATAACCTGAGTCTGACCCCAAGTCTTTCTAAATAGCAGCAACAATCTTCTTCTTCTTACTACCAAACTTCTTAGGTTTCAGCTCCGGATGCAAAGAGCAGCGAAGTTCATCATTGTGTCCATCCTTCTTGTAGTGAGTGCATGAAGGTTTGTCTTTCTGTACAATGTTTTCCTTCCTCTCCTTCCATTTCTTCTTCTTATTTTCCTTGTTCTTACTTGCAGAGGGTTTTGATGATCCCCCAATCTCTGGGTTCACATTCCTGCCTCTAGCCTCTAGATGTGTAGCCTGAACTGATACATCATCTAGGATAGTGGGATTAAACATGAGAATGGTGTGCCTCAAATAGCTATGCAAACCACCTATATACTTCAACAAAGTTTCAGGTGAGTCTAGAGATATGCCTAGAGTTAAATCTCTTTTTCTAAATTCCTGGGTATAGCTTTGTACACTTTGGCCCTTTAATTGGTGAAGAGTTTGCCAACTCATCATTGCTTGCTACATATAAGCTAGTGGATAGAATTGTTTTTTAATGGCAGAAACAAATTCATTTCCGGTAGAAAGAATTTTACCATGTCTCTTCATATCATCTTGTGTCTTGCCTTCCCACCACACTAGTGCAGTTCCTCCAAGGCGAAGGCTAGCCAGCTGAATCTTTCTTCTTTCTGAATTCATGTTCTGCACCCTGCAATATACATCAATCCGTCTAATCTAGTTATCTAGTTTTTCTACATTTAATTCACCATCATAAATTGGCAAATCAAATTTCACATCTAATTTAATCACAACAGTTTTCTTCTTTTTCTTTTCAGGGCTAGTTTTATGTGAAGAAGATGACGAGGATGGTGATGATGGAGTAGATGGTGCAGAAGGACTCTCTTCTTTTCCTTTGCCTTATGGATGGGCATCTAGAAGAGGTTCCTCTATTCCTTTATCTGTTTGAGATGTTGAAGTGCTTTCACTTCGACCTTTCTTAAATTCCCAATACATCTGTTCCACCATGGCCTGAAGTGCCCTAAAACCTTCCATAAATTGAGATTATGCTCCTAGGGGAGTTTCTTCTGCCATTTTCCTCCGAGGATAGACTCTTCCAATTTTTGGATTGGCCTCAACAAGTTCTCCTTTTCTCTGTTTGAGCTTTGACCTAGTTTGCATTCAAAAAAATCCAGCACAAACTTGTCTAACCTTAGCAAACCCAAAGCTTTAATACCACTTGATCTAAAAATGAGATCTTAGAGTAATATTAAGGTATTACAGACTCATGTGTATGGATTTTCCTATATTACTTAGTGAAACAGATCGATAAGATTGCAAATAATATAGACAATGAGTAGTTAAAGAAACATAATAGACAAACACACATAACATAGCAAGTTTAATATGGAGTTCACCCAAAACTCTTGGGCTACGTCTCCTAGTCCAACCTTCATTTGTGACCTCTCTGTTATGTCTTCTAGAGAAAAGTTTTACAAAAGTGAGCTCAATTTGAGTCTCAACACAATAGATATAAAACAACAAGAGTTTACTTGAATCCCTCAAGTCTCTATAAGTACACAGAATCTCCCTCTCACTCTCTATCTCTGCTTTCTCTGTCTCAACACTTCTTACTTCTGTCTCTGTCATTCTGTGGCTTTTAAGCCAATCAACACTGGTCTGTTCGTTTAACCTTTCAGACTCTCTAGCTTTCGACCTCTATCTGTTCAAATCCCCTCTGAGCATTAACCAATCATGGTATAACATCTTCAGGTATGGTGGCCACCTATTTTGTAATGGAATGGACCATCGATGTCTTTGAAATCCTCAAAATAGTTGTTCTCTATTTACACAAAGAAATACACTAAAACACAGGAAAATCCACCAAACTTCCATTTATCGGACCTGAAAGATTATTAATTTTTCCCTAGAACTCCATCGGGTCTGCCTTTATATCGCTATTGCATATCCACCATTGATTTGAGTGATCTTGATCCAATGGTTGAGATTCATTTCAACGGGCTAAGGCATATGGAGATTACCCACCTGAAAAGTCAATTTTCTCAAGCCACGTGTCAGCCAGTGGATGGGATTGGGTGGAGCCCGTCCAATACCACTTACCGCTTAAGGTCCGCCTGAAATCCCACTCGTTATGGAACTCAAGTACATTAAACTGCATGTATAAACCCTTTCGGGTCCGGATTCATCGCATCGTGCACATTTCCTTTTTATTTCGTTTATTTAACAAAAATGCAAAATACATTGAAAAAACCCTTTTACCAGACTTGAAATATTATCAAATTTCATCCATAATCCTATCGGGTCCGGCTATCGCAGTTGAATCTATTATCGGGCCCTTGTAATGTTGTGATGTGATATTGCGATATCGCAATTGCATATCGTTAATCCTTCAGGCCGCGGTTAAGTCCATATATATATATATATATATATATAT
>APFE031409615.1:46814-92909 GCA_000404065.3 Pinus taeda | reverse complement strand
TATTAGTGATGCAATAGCATGGTTGAATCTGGACTGTTGATCTGTGTGCATAGATAAACAGATCTCGTTTAATTGTGATGATCACTATCGCACTTCCCCTAAAGCCAACTCTGGTAGACTTTTCCTGCCATCGCTGATTGTGATATGCCGATCATATCTGGACCATTGATCGGCCAAATCCAACGGCTATTGTGCATTGTTCCTTTGACCTCCGATAGGCTCTGTTTTCTTGTTTTCTCCATGTTTTTCTCTCTTGATAGTGTAATCCGCCTTTTTTGAACATTTTCCCCTTGCGATAGTTTTTAAGTATATGAGGACTTAGAGGCTTTTAGGATCCATTTTGGATCAACTATAAGGATAAGTTCCCTTTGTACCGGGACTATATAACTGCGGGAGGTCCCAACCCACTAAAACCAGAGTTTCCTGCTAGGTCAAGCACATGCTGAAATGTCTTGTGTAGTATCTACCAACTATCAGTAATGCATATAACAAATAATTGTTATCTGTTACAAAAGTTTGTGCAGTCACCAAAGCAACTATTTTGCAAGTTTTTTAAATCATTTGGCCATGATGAAAGACATTGTCGAAGCTATGATTTGATGATAGACAGAACCCCGATGTATAGGATACAAGCTGAAACCCATGCGTAGAATGATCAAGGCTCACCTGCGGCTTGCGAAGGATTCTAAGGAAGTGGAAGAGGATGAGGAGGAGGAGATGGAAGAGGTAGGTACTAGATCATCTACTATAACTGTGGAGAACCATGACATTTTTCACGCAACTATCAGAATCCTACTCATCCTTGTCAATACTATAAGAAATTTGATCATGTTATAGAAGAGTGTCCTATATTAATAGAAAAGATGGAGGAAAATAAGAACCAACAGCCAATGTAGAATATTCAAATGATGCAATCTGAACCACTCAAAGACAATCCTACGATCAATATAGTAACGTGAAGTGGTATAACCACTGGTGAAGACAATGTAGAAGGAAAATCAGATACATGGGTTCACAGGGATGGTGAGAATAATGTTGGATTTAACTTACACAAATAATATGAGACATTTATGGAGACAAGAAAAGTTTTATGGATCCAGGTGCTTCTACATCTAAAGCTCAGATACCAATAGTCCCATGGAGAGAGAAATCTGAAGAAAGTACTACGACAGAGAACTCTGAAGCCACAGTTGCTAAGTCATTTCTATAGAAATGTATGAAGTTGTTGAGGGATCAGAAGCCAGTTGAAGGAATACAAGAACTAATAGATAACTATGCTAGAAAGGAAAAGCCACTATGAGAATAATGCACAGTGAATAAGGTGAACTGAATAAAGAAGAGCACTAGTAGGGAAATGTGGTTAACAACAAAAATTGGTGATTTTGATACTGACCAAATAATTCTAGACTTGGGATCTTACGCTAATGTATTTCCAAAGAAGACTTGGGAATGTATGGGGAAACATAATTTCTAGTTTTCACCAATCTAACTACGCATGGCAAACCAACATAATATAATTTTGATGGGTCACCTACATGGAGTGACTGTAGATAGTGAGGGAGCCAATGTGCTCGCATATTTTGAAGTTATTGAAATAGTAGATGACAGTAATCCATACCCAACATTTCTCGAGATTGATTGGGCTTTCAACATGAATGATATTATTAATTTGAAGATGTGAAGCATGGTGTTTGAAAAGAATGTCCTTAGAGTGGTCATTCCATTGGATCCAACTAAAGGTGTGTGATACACAAAGCCACTCTATGATGACTACGACGACGAAGAAATTGATCACATATATAATCTCACTACACGAGATGAAGAATGAATTAATCCCACTATAAATGGACATATCAGTTGCGAGAAGGATATTTTGTGCCAACTAGACTCAGATGAAGAATTAGAAAACTAGTAGAATCGGATACATGAGGTCTCTACACTATGATGCAATAAGATTACAAAGTCTCTGCATTGTATATCAACTGAGGTATGTAAACTTCCTTATTATGATGGGATATATGATGTCAATATTTTTCTTGACCATTTTGAAAGAGACATACCATAGGAGCACAGGTTCCAGGCTCTAGATTTGGCTTTAAGAGCTACGCCATCCAAATGGTGGGGAACACACAAGTATAATATTGTTGATTGGAAGGAATATCATAGACTCATGAGATTAATATTTGGCTTCACAACAACGCAGCTTAGTGAAAGTACAGAGGTAAGGATGACCCACGCAATCATCTAGCTCGATGGACTAAG
The DNA here is from genome assembly GCA_000404065.3 of Pinus taeda. Taxonomy (NCBI): domain Eukaryota; kingdom Viridiplantae; phylum Streptophyta; class Pinopsida; order Pinales; family Pinaceae; genus Pinus; species Pinus taeda. Next base: position 90,647 of record APFE031409615.1, on the reverse strand, counting down.
GCTTGGGTGAGGTACCTCAACTGAAATGGGTACATATCTTTATTCACACTTTAGAAGTTATACTGATGAACTAGTATTTGGAGATGGAGCTACAACATGGGACTATTGATTGGGATGAAATGAAGGAGATTTTTCTGCATACATTCAGCTTTGAAGATGGGTTCGAATGCATTGATGGGGTGCTTCAAACGATCAAGGCAGCGATCTTCCAAACACTAATAAAACCTATAACTTGGATGTAGCTTAACTGGAGTGCGCAACTACAACATGTGTTGGAATGCTACAATGTTACTATGGAAGAAGGTGATGATGATCCATGAAATATCAACATTCCTGAGTTAGAAGGACTACGTGAAGTTGCAGGACCTAATGCAAAGATCCCTTATATATAACAACCAGTAAAGACCAAACAAGTAAATAATGGCTCTGAAGTAGAACCAAAGTTCTCGCAGATGGCTATTGGGATAAAGACATGGTAGGCAAGGTTGTTGAATTCTTGCATGAATATCAGGACTTATTTCCAGCAAAGTTCTCTTAATTGAAGGGCATAATAAGTGATTTGGGTGTTATGTAGATCAATTTAAAGTCAAACACAAAGTCGGTTAAGAAAGACCCATATTGACTGAATCCCAAATACAAGGAAAAGGTATGAGAAGAGTTGGATAAGATGCTCGCGGTACGTATAATTGAGCCAATGGAAGATTTAGAATGGGTCAGTTTGATGGTTGTTCAAGAAAAGAAAACAAAGGGTGATATAAGGATCTGCGAAGGTCTAGAAAAAGTTGGTGGATAGGAGGCATATTCGTTCACAAATAGATTTTCAGGATATCACCAAATTAAGATTGCACAGGAGGGTAGAAGCAAGACTACCTTCGGTATAGAATGGGAGTCATTCCAATATATAGTTATGTTGTTCAGACTGAAATTTCTCATGCGATATTTTCAAGGGTGGTAGTCGCAACATTCAAAGAATTTATTCACAAGTTTCTAGAGGTCTACATTGATGATTGGACAGTATTTGGGCTGGTTAAGAAACATGTTTCTAGTCTACACCTAATGTTGGATACGTGTAGGAAGTATCGGATTTCCTTGAATTTGAAGAACTGTATTTTCTATGTACCTTATGTAATATTGTTGGGACATGTTGTATGTAAGCATGGATTGATGGTGGACCTTGCCAAGATCAATGTCATTATCAATTTGGATCCACCTAGGAATGTTAAACAATTACGCGCAACTTTGGGTCATATAGGGTATTACAGGAAGTTTATAAAGGCATATGCACATATCACTGTGCCAATGGAGCAGTTGTTGAAGAAGGATGCTACGTTTTTCTAGGATGGTGACTGTTAGAAGAGCTTATATGTCCTTAAGGAGAAGTTGGCTACTACACCAATCCTAGTATTCCCAGATTGGAAGAAAGAGTTTCATGTGCATGTGGATGCATCCCGTATAGCATTGGGAGTTGTTTTAAGTCAACTAGGTGAAGGAGATATTGACCATCCCATTGCGTTTGCAAGTAGGAAACTATTTAAGGTGGAGTAAGACTATTCAACCACATAATAAGAAGGGTTATCCATTGTATATGCACTACAAAAATTCAGGCATTATCTATTAGTGCACTTTAAAATATATACAGATCATTCTGCAGTGAAATACCTAGTCTATAAGCCTGTGTTGGGGGGGAGAGATCTGTAGATTGTTGCTTCTCTTCTAGGAGTATGATTTTGAAGTGACATTTAAGCCAGGGAGGTTAAATGTTGGACCTGATCACCTCTCTAGGATTGAAAACGATGAAGAACCCACTAACATTGATGAGGGGTTACCTGACACGCATCTCTTCGTTGTTAGAGTTGCTGATACAAATTTTGTGGACATTATTTATTTTATTTCTACTAGCATAGCTCCTAAAGGATACATAATGTACCAAAATAAGGAACTAGTGGTAAGGGCTGTAGATTTTTCAGTCATTGCAGGACACTTATATAAGGTGGGACTAGATGAAGTTCTCTGTTGATATGTACCTGAGTATGAACGATATTGTATTTTCGGTGAAGCGCATGATGGTGTCGCAAGAGGGCATTATGTAAGTAAGGAAACCATAGAGAAGATTCTGTGTGCAGGGCTATGGTGGCCTATGGTACATAAAGATTGTAAGGAGTACTGCATTGCATGCGATGTGTGTTAGAGGAATGGAAGACCATCACGAAGAGACAAATTTCCCTTAGATCCATAGATCACACTGCAAGCATTTGATAAATGGGCAAATTACTTAGTTGGACCAATTAATCCACTAGGGAAGAAGATGGGTGCATGTTATTTTATCACTGTGACAGACTACTTGACCAGATGGTCCAAGGCACAGCCTGTGAAGGATTGCAACGTGGAAACTACTACGAATTTTATATTCGAGCACATTTTATCATGGTTTGGCTGCCTAAAGATCTTGATGAGTGACTAAGGTTCGCACTTCTAAAATGAACAATTAAGGCATTAACATAAGATTTCCAAATGCACCATCAAAAGAGTACACTATATCATCCCCAGGCGAATGGTATTGTCAAAGATTTTAACAAAATATTGGAAAATTTCCTAACGGAGATATGCAATGTTAATAGGAATGACTGGGATGTGCGCATACCAGTAGTTCTAAGGGCATATAGGACAACTTGTAAGAAATTGACAGGGAAAACACCATTGAGACTAGCATATGGATAAGAAGCAGTGATGACAATGGGGTATATAGTGCCCAGCTTAAGGATTGTAGCAGTAACTAAAATAGTTGATTGTGACTACATGGAGGAATGTTTAGCACAACCGCTTGCATTGGAGGAGGATGACTTTTTGGCTAGTTTTCATCAGAAGATGCAAAAAGATAGGGAAAAGGCGTGACATGGTCACCACATTAAGCAGTGCACTTTTAAGAACAGATATTTGGTCTTGATGTATGACAGTAAGTTCACAAAGTTTTTAGGGAAGTTTCAAATGCATTGGCTAGGAACTTATGTAATCAAGGATATTTCATATGGTGGCACAGTTCAACTTGCAAATTTGAATGGGGAGTTGTTTTATGGAAGGATTAATGGTAGTAGATTGAAGGTCTAGAGGGATGATCCTGCCCATACAAAGATGTGATGACTATATGATAGTAGGAGAGTCTTATTGCTTCAGGCAACTGAAAGAAAGCATAGGACTATAAACTCCTTTGCCGAGCAATGGTTCCATCGAAGGATGGTTGTGCGATGTTTAGGGAGATGGTGCAGTTGGATAAAGCTACAATAATGTAGTTGTGCCATAAGGGAGGATCCCACATAGTCTACCCAAAATATGACCGTTGGAAAGGCTACAGTTGATTTGACCACAATTTTGATGTTAAAGGAAGCGGGGGAAGTGCATTCAAGAAGCATATCTCTAAAAATTTGTAGCCAAATTTTCATTTATGAGGAAGATCAAGATGTATTCAAGGCATTTCAATTTTAATTTAGCTACAACTCCCACTCTACATTCAGACACTTTTCCTATTCAAGAACTCTTGTGAGCTTTTGCACCTAAGTTTGACCCAAGAGAAGTGTTGTATGTCTCGTGAGTATTGGCAGGACATCTACTCGAACTTTCTAGCATAAGGATTAACAAGCATCATGAATGGTACTCCTCCCATGCACACCATAGCTCCCATATTACCGACACCGAAGCCCATAGTTGTAAGAGCGGAAACAACGATGGTAGAACCAGCAGCGAAGAAACAAAAGAAACCACAAAAGCCAACAGTAACACAGTCACCTAGGAAGATGACCACTGAGCAGCGGAGCAAGGTGAAGCTAGACAAAGAGAAAAAGAAGCAACCAATGGAAGCGGTTGACTTAGAGGAGGAAGATATTGGGGCAGGAATTGAGGATATAAATGTCGATGAAGCCGAACTAATTTCGCGATTACCTCCATGTATGCTGCCAAGAAAGACGACTGCTAAGGTGACCAAGGAGCCTGACGCAGTGAAATTTTCCATTTATACATCTTTGTTGCCTGAGGATGTGCCCTTTGAAGGAGAGTTGCTAGGACAGGTACCATAACTGCACATGGAGAATTGGGATTTGACGGACAGGTCCAAATTCCCTCATTTTGAGCTAAGAAAATACCTAAAGATGGTACCTTATCAGGAGGCTGGTGTCACCCGAGTAGAACTAATGATTTGGGTGGCTGGGATTCAACATGCCAGGTTGCTAAACGTGTTGTATGTGCCTAATTTTGGGAACAACAACATCCATACAATACGTGTGTTCCAATTGCTAACTTTGGTGCACGACGAAGCTTTATTGCTAGGGGAAAGGATCCCAATTGACATTATGTTGATTAGAAGGATCACCATGCTACCCTGTGTAAGAGCTAACGATGACAGCGCTTTTGTTGGCAAGTCTTAAGAAAAGAATCTTGGAGGCCAAGTGAAGAAGGATTTTCATGTTGTTAAGAAGTTGCGAGGCTACGTTTTTAGCTCGATTTCTGATCAAGATTTCACCTTTTTCCGTGTCCATTCTGGCTGGAAAAATTACGAGGAAGTGTAGGGAAGATGAGGTGTTAGCCCCAGTCATTCAGTTGGCTATGCACTGCAACCAAGGGGTACAATTTAATTGGGCTAGATATCTTTGCCATGAGTTTTTGGATGATTGTCATGAGGCCCAGGAAGAGGGGAAACCATTCCACTGTGCATGGTTGTTGTTGTTAATTACTTTGACAGCCTGGCGAATCCCTGACAAATCATAGTTCCTTGATGTAAAACCCGACTTGTGCAAAGCTATGAGGTACGCTTCACTATTGGCATCCAAGGATCCAAGTCGGGTGGTAGAAAATAAACAATTTTGGGTGTTGTTTGAGATGGATCTGTGCACCATGGCTAGCCAAAAGCCATGGCTATCACTAGTGTTATTTTCTTAATACTACGGAGTTGCGAACTTCAAATAAAATTTCCATAATGTACATATAGAGGTGAAGAAAGATGTAGAGGGAATATGGTATGAGTTTCCCTATTTGGTCATAGAGCAAGACATTTTTTCCATAGTCTCTAATAGGTCAAGCATGTGCCTGGACCCCAAAAAGGAAGCCAAAGGAGACCAGATGGGAACCAGTAAAACCAAAGTTATGCCAAAGGAACACCCCAAGAAGGTACCTCAAAGTGTCAGTGTTGACCTTTAGAAGAATACCACGAAGGAGCCAGATCATGTAGACGAAGAAGAGATGAAGACAGAGGAACTAGAGCAGGGTGGAGTAGACCCTTTGAAGGAGACAAAAGATATTGAGTCTCCTTTCATAATAAAGAAGAGGAAGAAATCCTCCACTAGAGGTGTGCGCAAGAAGAAAAAGTCTAGAAAGACTTCCAACATTGAGTCGATGGTCCTCACTGAGGGGGACATCAATGAGATTGGGGATACTCTGCACAACAACATCGAGGATATGTGAGGACACATTGAGGATCAGTACAAGTCATTACTATTGCAGGTCCAACAAGGCCTCAAAGAGCTCCAAGTCTAAGTGAGCATGATTCAAGATAACGTTGTTTAGGTGAGAGAGAATCAGGCAAGCACGGCAACAACCAACATTGACTCCAACATTGGTGGTCACCATATAGATCTACACATTGCCTATTCTAGGAGGATTATTGTTCTTTCCTATCACACCGGATCAGGTAACAACGCCATATGGAAGGAACTTAGAGATGAACTTAGTGATGTTGCCCATTCAGGATTTACATGAAATCTATCAGGGAGTATCTACGAATTGAAAATCTGAGAAGAGAGGGTGCTCTTCATGACTAAGGACCTTAAGATCCATAATGAGAAGTTAACTAAGGAAGTTGCCAGAGTGATGCAAGATAGGGATGTCATCACTGCGTGCATGCAAGAGATGAAGGACCCCATCACTCAGACTTGCATTGAGCTACCAAAGCTCCTCATATAGACTGAAGCAGCTTTGGGAAGAGAAGCTCCTAAAGCTGGCAGTTGTGGTGAAGGAGTCCAAAGTAGAGGTTGAATTAGTCAAATTTGAAATCCAGAAGTAGGTCGTAGAGATGCAGATGAAGCTACAGCCAACAACGCCTCTAGAATTTTGAGAGCAGTGCGAGGCAGATATTAAGGCAATGTTGGCATGAAAATGACAACAGGCAAGAGACCATGGGCTTAGGCTCAAAGGGCCAATAAGGCTCTGCTGTAGTCTAGGACAATGTCGACATTTTCACCTTACCCAGAGGGCAAGGAGTCTTACCCGAGGGATGTTGTGACCAAAGTTAGATGGAGCTGGGAATGGTATCGAGGGAATGTAAATAAAATGCAACAATATCTCATCACACTCAATCTGCTGGACTATATAAGACTCTTGTCCCATTCATATCATCACAAAAAACTATTTGTTTGTTAATCATTCATTAAAAATTTAAAGATCCCATAAGGAACATAGTAAGACAATAGGACACAAATTGCTTCTTTCATTACTTGGAATATAAAAGAGTACATGACATAATATAAAAGGCTTGAGGCATGAGGACAATCCTAGCTCTTCCGTAATTGATCCATCTCTCGGGATCCTGCCCTAGCTCACCCACTTCATCACCAACCCTTTTTCATGATGTCTCTTGTCTTTTATCATTTATTTTTCATTCCCACTGCCAGTTCCATTCAGTTGAATCCGCCCTCGGTTTTTTCCCTTGCTCGGTTGCTTCTGTCCTCTTCCACCACCTTGTGAAACTTCCCATTCACTCCCCATTCCTGTCCCTTTCCTTTGGATGTCATCTCTACAACCTGGACCATTTTCCCCACCACTTTTTCTTGACTTTTCTTCCTGCCAACAATCAAAATTCAAAATGAAGGCCCCAATCACAGTCCTTTGACTCATCCCTGAGTCAATCTATCTCCAATGTTGTCGGCTTTGTGGCTACTCCTGGAGGGGTCTCTGTCATCATTGGTTGTTGTTGTGTTGATTCCTTCTCTTGTGGCACTGCTTCTTCTCCCCCTTGCCATGTTGGTCCTATTGTTTCAGCTACACCCTGGCCTTCTTTTCTAAACGAAGGCCCCAACTCCGGTGTTGCGATATTCGTTTCCTGGTGGAAGCGGTTATAATATTCCAGACACCTGTAAGGGTTTCTTCTTGTTGGATAAATTCAACCATTGATATGGAGTTCAGCTATTTGGGTCAGGTGTTTTGTAGTGTGTTCCAATGTTCTTGGACATCATCATATACCTCCCATAGTGCTCTAACCTGTTTATGAACTGTCGGCCTCAGGTCCCAGATTTTCTTCTTTGTTACAATTGATTCCTCCTCGATTTATTGTATTATGGCCTCAAGAGAGACAATCTCATCATCAATTTGATTTAGTTGGCGCTTATCCTTACAGGTCTTGCTGTCAGTGATGCATTGTTGGAGCTTTTGGTGAAGTGAATAAAATGGTTGGTTATTCATGGCCAAGTTGCATGACCAATCATTAACTTGCTCTAGTAGCACATACCCATCCGCCAATGAATCAATTAGTGCAACTTTTAGGGTAGCGGCAGTGTTAATTTTCTTCTCGATTTCTATGATGTAGCTTTTAGTTGGATCGAGTAGCATTGTTCTGGCTGTGTCTAAACTCTTCTTCAGTTCATTTTTGGTGGAAACAAGTTTCGTGCATGTTGTCTAAATATGGTCGCAAGAGTCAACCAATGTGATGGATGAAAAATCCTCGGGTGCTTCAATTATCAAATTAGCCACAGTTGGCCAAAGTGCTCTCAGCTTCATGTTACCTGGTCGACTTACACTTGCAACTATTGATTGGTATGTCAGAGCTGATCTCACTCCATCGTGATAGCGATGATTTGTTGCTTCCACTGCTCATGCTCGGAGACCAGGTCATTGTGGATCTGCTTATCCCTCTCGTATGTTTGTTGGATAAATCCAAACAGTTGTGTGGAGGACCAATTCTGAAGGTTGTCTGGCTCCATTGTTAATGGGTTCAGGAAGTCGCTTTGTAGGGGTTGGCCACTAGAAATGGAATTTTATGAGTGGCCTTAGGGGGGAGTTACAGGTTGCATGGAATCAAGAAAATGGGGAGAGGGAGGGAGAATGACTAGTTTTGGAACAATGGGAAATTTAAATGAAATGCAACTTCAATAGTTTCGATTATAGTTAGTTGTGGTTGTGAAGTGATTGGTTCTTTGCCCGGGAGTGGGCCCATTCCTAGAAATAGAGATACAGTATGGCCTTTAACCCCCTTCAACTACTAAGTGGACTAGATAGCTAAGTCGGCTTCCATTTCATTTGTGGCTATGCAGGTGCAGAGAGGGATCGCATCAAAGAGGGTCATGAAAGTGGAAACGATATGGGGGAAGGGATCTAGTGACTTGGGTGAAACTGTAGAGGTGGATGGTGGGTGTTCTTCAACAATTGGGGAGGTTGATGCTGATTGGAGTCCATCCCTGGCAAGGTCAACAACAGTCACGACATGAACTCTCTTTTTATTTTTGGCCGCTGGTTCTTTGGTACCTTTCGAGTGCCTCAATTTCGGGATGGTTGGATTGGTATAAGAGCAAGGTATGCAAGGGGGTATAGCCACAACAAGGGGAGTGGTTATGATTGGATTAAACAAAGTAAACCCTTGAAAAATACTGGACTGGGGAGTCATACTTGGTGAACCCACAAAGCTGGCAATTTTCTACTTAAGGGAGCTCACTCGTTGCTCCATTTGACAGAGCATGTCTGATGTATGTGGTTGTGGTTGCATGCCCCCGAACAAGTATTTGAACTGGCCATATGTAATCTCACAGGAAACCCGTGGCCATGATCCAACCTCCATGTAGAATGCCCCTTCTCAAAATGTGAACCTTTGCGGACTCATTTGCAATGTATTTGGATGGACACATTGTGTCCTAATATAAGTCAGGTCATGGGTTACCCCCAACCAAAATTCTTCCGAGTAGCTATCAAGAAATCCCTTGGGGATTCTCTCTGCCTCCCTTATGGTCACCAAGATCTTCTCGTACCAGTCCTTAAAGCACGTCTCATTGATATCTTTGTTGTTGGGGTCCTCGGACGTCCTCCATGGAGTGTATCTAAGCGCTAGCGGTTCTCATTCGTGATCTCCACAAGGTTCCTCCCTCTTGGCGGGTACCATTTCCACATCACGAAAGTCATAATCAAATACCTGAAAATGAAAGTTTTGCTTCTTCTGTATAAATATTCACAAGATTTAAATATTTCATTCAACGAAAATGCCGATCAGTTGAGAAAAGCTCCTTTGCACTAGTGCTCCACAACCGAAATAGTGTCCAACGTGCACTCATTTTTGGAGAAGTGTCTCATTACCTTCTTCCTTGCAATCATGTAGCAGGAAAATATGATGTGGTCCTTGTTGATCAAATCTATTTTTGCACCCTTTCCACTGCTTGGTGTTATACTTGGTGTAATAATCTGTATGCCCCTCTTTCTTGGCTCGCTTTGACTCAGTCTGGAACCCTGCCAAGACTACATCTCCTGTGTCTGAGAGTCCAGTGAGCCATTGAATGTCTTCCACATGAATTGGATATTCCTTGTCTATCCAAAGCGAGCCACCAACCAGAGCAAACCACCATGCAACCTGCTCACCAGAAGTTTAGTACACTGCATTGCAGCAAAATACATCCCGAAAACTGGAAGACTCCTCAAGTTGACCAAGGTTGACCACTGAAGTGATCAAAATGTTCCTTTGATCTTTGTCGCTATTGTGCCATCATGCTTCAGTACTTGCTCTGTATATATCTCTCACTTAAGCATTGGAAACTGGAAAAAATATGAAAGATCATTGTCTACCACTGTGGCCTTATCATATTTACCATACAATGATTCTATAACCGTAATTTCATCATCTAATTAGTCTTCTGGAACTGCGATTTTCTTTGTCATACTTCTGTGTCACTAATATACAACAGTTACAGGAGACTGATAGCTAGTGCTTGAGCGATGTTTTTGAGTTTTGAACTGAGACTCAAAAGATTTTGTCACCTGAATTTGAATTTCTGAAAATTCCTCCATAGCCATGCAAATTAAGTAGACTAGCTTTGACACGATGTTTCTGACTAGACTTGCTAACTAATTACTATGACAAATTTCTCTATGAAGACTCAATCATGTTAACTGGCCTCTAGCTGAGTTGTACTTGACTTGGATGATGCATGACGGGAAACCTATAGAGTGGTGTAGATGGGTAATAATGTGACTGTGATGGCCAATTTACTGGCTAACTTCTTTCTATAATGGGAAAATATTTTACGGAAATTTACCTGACAGGGGTATTATTGCCTAATTATTACAGAAAAGACTTTGAGTATGGTGGATTAGAGATGTGAAATGTGTGACCGCCCTCCCCGACCATAGTTGGTTGTGGTGGGGTGGCATAAGTGTCGCAACTGAGCTAATATGTGAGATTATTCTATGGAAAATAAAGAAAATGAAACTTAAATTGACTACCTACTTGATTGTCTTATTCCTACTGACTCTAAACCTACCTACAGTCCCTTTTCAGGGACCTCATCAATTTGAATATTTGGTGTTGCGCTGGTGGAAAGGCTTCAGGTGTGCACCATTCACCTATCCTTGTATCAATATTCCATCCAGTTGTGCAAGTTTCACCACTCTAGACACCTTGATTTCCGCCACTATGAATGGACCAAGCCAATGCGTCTGCAACTTACCTGAGAACTTCTGAAACTTTATGTCATATAATAAAAATTTTCCTCCAAATTTGAATGGTTTTTTCTTAATGTGAATATCATGACATGCTTTCTTCCTTGCTTGCTCAACAAACTAGTGGAATTACGCTAGAAATCTGGCTTCATCTAATTCCATCAATTCCTCCAACTAATTTTGTAGCGATGCATCATATGTCATCTTTGTAGCTTGGGAAATGAAGATTCTCGGTACTGCAAATTCAGTAGGTACCAAGAATTCCTATCCATATACCAACTGGAATGGTGTTTTCTTGTTTGAGCGCTTGACTATTGTTTGGTATGCCCATAGTGTGGATGGTACATGCTCATCCCAATCATCTCGACTTACAGAACATATCTTCGTTACACCTTTTTCCAGTATCTTGTTGAATGCTTCAATCGTCCCATTAGCATGTGGGTGGTATGGGCTACTCTTGTGATACTCGACTAGGAATTTCTCTAGTAGTGACGCAACTGTCTCATTTATAAAATGATCCCCTTAGCCATTGGTTAGGATTTTTTGGCATCCAAACCTTGATATGATATTTTCAAAGATGAATCTCGTTGTTGTGTCCATTGTACAATCTTTCACTGGTGCTGCCTCTTCCATTGTATGAGATATTTGGTAGCTATGATGTTATATCATGTGTGAGAATGACGTGTTGGTGGATTGATTCACCCGATAAAATCAACCACCCACTTCTCAAAGATCTGCAATATATGTACCAGATTTACTTGTAATTCATCTCAATACAAAGGTTTTCCAACTCTCTGGCACACACCACAACCTTTCACATATTCTTTGGTGTCCTTGTAGAGTGTAGGCCACCATAACCCTGCTTGCAAGACCTTCCTCACCATTCCTTTTCCCCTGACAAGCCCTCCTGCAACTCTAGAGTGACACTCCCATAGAAAATCCTATCGTTCATGCTGGAGGAGACATTGCCGCAAGACTTGATCTAGGCCCAGCTTATATAAATGTATTGTGATTAGTTGATAGTAAGATGCTCGCACCCCCATGTGTCTCTTCAGCATTTCCATATATCCCTCCAGACATTTCCCAGTGGCTAGAAAAACAACGATTTCCTCCAAGTAGTCAGGAATTGCTTCTATGCGAAATAAATCAGTGTACAATAGTTAATCATCTAGGATCCCCCACTCTCCCCCGATTCTAGTCTAGAGAGATAATACGGTCCCACATTCAAACAAGCTGGTTTAATGATAACCTTGAATGTAAACTCTTGGAACATCAGTGGCCACCTGCAGATTCTTCCCTCTAAGACTGGTTTTTTGACCAAGTATTTTAATGTTGAGTGATCTGTAAAGAATTCGAATGGAGCTCCAAGTAAGTAGTGTCGAAATGTTTGGAAGGATTATACCATAGCTAGTGCTTCTCTCTCGGTCATGGTATAGTTCTTTTTTGTCGTTGACAACTTCCTACTTACAAAGTAGATTGGATGATCTAAGTTCCCTTCCCTTGGTTTCACCAACACTCCCCTTAGCGCAATGTTTGATGCATCGATATGCCCATGGAATTACTTGTTCTAGTCTGGATATATTAATTTGGGTGCAGTTATCAACTTTTCCTTGAGGAAGTAATGCCGCTTGACATGTCTCCATCTAGTTGAATGTTTTCGTCTTATTCAGAAGCCTCTCCATGGGAGCGATTATGGATGCATACTTACGGATGAATCGATGATAATGCCCAGTGTGGCCCAACGCCGATCGCAACTGCTTCGCATTGGCCGGTGGATCCATATTCACAATTGCCGCAACCTTTGCAGGGTCCACACAAACATCATCTTTGCAAACAATGTGGCCCATCAATGTACCAAACGGAACTACAAAGATACACTTCTTCAGGTTTAGGGTGATTGTCACTGTCTGCACCGATTGAACATTACTCTAAGTAAGTTGGCATGCTTCTTCAATGCACTGTAAACTATCCAAACGTCCATGTATACCTCCAAGAACCGATGAATGTAGTCTATGAAAGAGGTGATAATGATTCGGGAGAATGACGTGATATGCATATGAGCCCCATTCTGTGGTGAATATTGTTTTCTCCTTGTCTTCCTATGATATGTGGACTTGATGGTACCCTGAGCACCTATCTACCAGAAAGATGGGACCCGCCTCCAACATTTTATTATCTCCTTCTTGACCTTTTCTTTTACTCTTGGGTTCAGCCTATATGGTATGTGCTTAACAGTCTTGGCATCTACCTTAAGCACAATTTTCATTTCGTCGATATCTCCTTTGATTCCTTTTAACTCTATGACTGAATGTGGGAATAAATCCTTATACTCGTGCAACAGATCAAAATTCCTTAGTCGTGTACTCATCCCAGTAATCCCCTATAGATGCCATCTTTGGCTTATCCTCTATCCCAATGTTATGTTTCTAGAGTTTCACTGGGAGTAGGTGGGGAGCATCTATTACCGGTCCCTCCTAAATATCCCTTTCCTAATATTCATTCTCTTGAAACGTGAGGTGGCTCAGTCCCTCTAAATCATCCTCCTATGGATCTACACTCACCATCCTACAAGCCATGGACTCTGGGTACCCTAACTCATAAAAGTATTGCAAGAACGTTTTGTCAATGCATCCTTCCCATAATTGTACTTAGGCGAAGAGTATCCATTTGATGGCATACAGAGCCTCGATCAGCCATATGTCACCATCTTTGAATGAAAAATGGCTACAGAACTATTCCACCAGTGTATCCTAGTTCCCAATTTGTCTTTGGATTTCTCCTTGTATATACCAACTCTACTGGATTGTACCTGTGATGTGTACAAACATGTGTACCCATAGCTCCATCAAGATCTGTTCCTTATTCCATCTATCTATGCAGCATTCCAGGTGGTGTCGAGGATCATTGTTCCCCCTGTATTTTACATTTTTTCATTGTCAATTCTCTTCCTGCTTGAACCTTTCTCTCATGGCCCGCTTGACCTTGCCCCAATGACGAAGGGTGTTGCGATGAGATCCACACCATCATGTGGGGGTTGCTTGTAGTGCAATTTTCAGTAATGGTACCTTGTGGCTTTCCCTTATGGTTCTATCAAATTTACTTAAAAATAAATCTACCGAGTCTATGCCATGGAAATTATGATAATCACTTACCTCTATCCCAATCCAGTTGATGCAACATATTGTAGCATAATGTCTTGTATTGGCTTCGTATCCTCCTTGCTGCTAGGAATCCCACATAGCCTCAGAGCCCACCTCTCATCTCTGTATACTCCTCCAGCTGACTAACCCCTCCGTCATGGGATTAATGTAATCTTAGCTCCTTCCAACTGTTAATTGGTATAGATGGTCTAGTGTCCGAGGTTCATCCTGGTAATCTACTAGTTCCATGAATCTTGGTCCTTGGTACGGATTCAGCGACTATATTACCTAGATACCGTCTACTTCAAAGATCATCAACTCCTTCTTGATATCGATGACCGCATAATTCTTATAAGCCTAGTCGATGCCAAGTGGTGCTGGGTAAGGATATTTGTCCCCCATTATGTCTATTACCTTAAAGTCTGCGTGTGTTTTCACCCCTGCAATGTCTACTTCCACCTCTTCCAACCTCCCAATGGGTAGAATGCAGTATTGGTTGGCCATCCGCATATGGATTGGTAAATACTTCAACTGTGGTTTTCCCATTGCCTCCCATGTTTTCCTAGGAAATATGTTAACGTCTAAACCTAGGTCCAACATCATGTCTTTGATCTGGAACCCTGCCACTTGTGCATCAATTCAGAACTCCCTGCATGTTCTTTTCTTGTTTCTTCAGATTATCCTCATGTGCTTTTCTGGAAGATTTTTTGAGATTACTTCTTCCCCCATTTCTCCTTTCGATGGAACTTATTTCTTACTCCTGCATAGCTCTCCTAACATCTCATCGTTGTCGACAATCTACAAGAACAATTTGAACCATTCTTCAATCGTGTAGGATACACTGGCTTTGCTAAATTTGGCACCTTGTCCTTCTAGGGCTCCACCAAATTTTCAAACATTTTTGCTACCTTCTGATAGTATTGTTTGTTTTGTCCTGGTTCATATGATTTTTTTGGGGTAGCTACTTGAACAACCGGGGGTTGCTATGGCGCACCCTAATCATCCCCCATCTTCTTTCCTCCTCTGGTTACTAGATTTATGTTAGATAAAGGGATTATTTCAGTAGCTCTCGGTTATGCATTGATCAAGTTAGATCCCCTTTTCTTGGTTCTCTCTTCCCATCATGTGATCAACTCAAGGAAGTCCTCTATTGCATGTGCATTGACCCAACATTGAGAGCACCAAGGTCTTCTTGGAAGAGGACAATCTCTAGTGACATGTCCCTCCTAGTTGCAGTTGTAGCCATTAGGGGAATTTTGAGGTCTAAAATGGTCCTCCTAAGGAAATTATAAAATAATTCCAACTAGTATTTTCAACTTATCTCCCTACAGGTTTACTCAAATTTCAAATGACAACACTCATTGGATGCAGAATTTGATTCCTCATCCAATGAGTACCCATTTATCATACTTTTGATGGACCACTAGTATAAAATGGGAAATTAGTGACTATGTGACTAAAAAACTTAGTCACCATAGCTTTTCCAAGTGAAATACTACCAAAAATGAGAAATATTAAGCTACCCAACTAAAAATGACTAACATAAATGACTAATTTAGTCTCGAGTTAAAATATTTGACTAACTCATAAGTAATACAATTGAAATAACTAACGTGAATGACTAACTTAGTCTAGAAAAAAAAAATCCTTGATATCCTAGTTCTTTTTCATGTTAGCTTTACTAAATTTGATCTCTTTGTTAGTGGATTAAGGGAATCCAAGTAACACTTATCTGCAGCCCTCTATCTCTATCAAGATTATTAGGGTGTTTAATATTCTCAAGGGCCTCTCTCACTTGGCATTTATTATAATGGTATTCTTTTGTCGCAAGCTTAGTGCCCTCAAGTTCAACGTGATGACAACAATCCCTGAATTGTCTTGAACGACTCTCACAACATACAATTTAATTGCGTGTAATCTAGGATTTGTTGTTGCAAATTAAGAATAGAGATTGATCATCAATAAATTATGACTAATGTATATGATAGTTGTTGAATAGGAACCTTAAAATTGATTCACATTTTTATGTCTCTTGTTTGACCTATTATGAGATTTTTGGTAGATATTATTTCTTATTTAGAGATCCTCACATATTAAGATCTCGATTTAGTATTAATACTAAAGACATGTTGTCCTTTTATTTTATCTTTTTTGAAGGAAAAACCGGGTAGGAAACCTGAAGGATGCTTTCCCACATCCATGGATGACATCCCAAATAAACTCATTGACATAAAATAATACATCAAACGTAGTGAGATTTAAACTCAACACTTTCTAACCAGTGTTTTAAGAAACGGCCGGGTCAACTCCAACCCGGCCGAGTTGGTCCGGGTCATAGGCCTGGGCAGCGAAACGGTGGCCAACCCGGTTCGGACGACCGAGTCAGCAATGACTCGGCCGAGTCACTCAATGAATCGGCCGAGTCACTCAATGAATCGGCCGAGTCATTGCCGACTCGGCCGAAATGGACCGAGTCTGCAATAAAACGGTCGGGTAGCTGGGGAACGGAAACTGGACTGTTTAACTTGTTTTTTGGGGATTTGGAGGCCATTTTTGTCTGTTTCATAAAGATTTACGATATCAACCTCAAATCAACAAACTGGTAGCTCAGATCTATAACAGGTGCATCCTTAATTAATCATATCTTGCAATAGGTGCATCTTTAATTCATCGCATCTTGGAAATCTGAAGTAAATATTCTTTGTATCAGCAAAAATTATTGCAGTTTTGTGACTTCAATCTACCAATTTTGATCACAAGGAACCTTCAGAGGCGACAATAAATACTTGAATTTAAAAGTCTCATTTAAAAACTAGCAAACCTGAAAAAGAAAGAAAAATCTTCCAGACAGTATGCCAAACTCTTCTAATCTAACCTCATTCATTGAATGGTGTGGTAATTGGAAAGGCCATTTTTGCCTGTTTCATAAAGCTTTACAATATCAACCTCAAATCAACAAACTGGTAACTCAGATCCGTAGCAGCTATATCTTTAATTAATCATATCTTGCAACAGGTATATCCTTAATTCATCGCGTCTTGCAACAGGTATATCCTTAATTCATCGTATCTTGCAAATCTGAAGTAAATGTTCTCTGTAATACTGTATCAGCAAAAATAATTGCAGTTTTGTGACTTCAATCTATCAATTTTAATGAGGAACATTCGGAGGCAGCAATGAATACTTGAATTTGAAAGTCTCCTTTAAAAACTAGCAAACCTGAAAATAATGAGAAAAATCTTCCAGACAGTATGCCAAACTCTTCTAATCTAACCTCATTCATTGAATGGTGTGGTAATTGGAAAGGTCAAAAGAATATGGAAACATGAATGAAAATCTTTAAAATTATGTTTAAAATCTTCAAAATTATGTTTTTTTATTAAAAAACTAAATATTTAATGTATTTTTTACAACGACCGAGTCATTGAAAACGAGCCGGCCGAGTCATTACCGTTTCAGAGTCGGAGTCGGAGTCGGAGTCGGAGTTTTAAAACATTGTTTCTAACACATATCTAGCCAAATGCCCAATGAAATCGATACAACTAGTTAAACTTGCCCCGTTGACATGCTGTTCTTTTTATTAAAATACTTAGTTAATTAAGAAAAAAATACTTACCCCATATCCAACCCTGACACCATATGACACTATATTAAATCTCTTACCTTACCACCTCATTATTCAAATATAAAAAAAAACACATATGAATCTTATTGACATTTATCATTAAACCAAATTTACAAAATTTAAAATTTTATTTAAAATATATAATTGAAAGAGGAATATCTTCTTGATTGAAACCCAGACGTCCATTCTCTCTTACCTCACTGAACTTTACTCTCCACTGTTGCTTCGTTTTCAAAGAGTATGTCGATTGTCGGTGGAATAGAAGCGCAGTGATTTCCAAGAAAAGAATCAAGAAGAGGAGGGTACTGCATTTTTGCCTCCACAGCTATTCCTTTCTTTTCATCTTCTATGGTATATAAATTGGCTAGTGTGCGCTTGAAGAATGCAATGGATATTTTCTAACCCTAAATAGTATAGATTATGGGTAGTAACCACGGTGACAATCAAGCTGCAACACATAAACCCATGGCTACCAGAGAAACATGGGTAATATATCTCCATGTAATGAGATGTTATTTTTATACGTTTTTTTTTTTTTTTAAATTTGTATCTACTTAGTTTGGTCACTATTACTTTTGTTGGGTTTCTTGAATAGTTTGCGGATGGTTTTCAGTTTATATTAGTTTAATGTTGTGTGACTTCTAGACAGTAGGCCAACTAGTGATTTTCCTTGCAGAAACTATAAATGTCAACAATGTTAACACTGCTATTGCTCGGAAAGGAGTTTTCCTTCCAAAAAAAAATTATTTTAATTCCTACATTTTTTTCTCTCATGGGTATTACAACCCAGAAGTCTGCCAGGGAATTGCAAAGATAGAGTTTAGTTTAATTGGGGTTCAATTTCGCTCCCTGGACAAGTTTTATGCCCCTTTACTATCCCTATGTGGAAATTGCAGCCAGGAACTAACTACATGACATAATTACATGGATGTCGTAAAACAACATAATTATATACCTGAACATATTTTTTTTGCAGCGTGAATATAATTCGAGAAGCATACATGGAGGGCCATCAATTTACCCATATCATTAAATGGGAGTAAAACTGGGAAACATTACAATAAGTATATGTATCATGCACCTTAATAATTACATTTGGGTCTTAAGCTCTGTTTTTATGTGTGTGTTGCAATTTTTTTTTGGGTAATTCCAAAGCAAAAAGCTGCGCCTTAATAGTTACATTTGGCTGTTGATGCTCGGTTTGTATGCGTGTCTGGGTTGTTTTGGTTTTTTTTAGTTTTTTTTTTTTTCTTTTTGAGCTAAGAGGTTTATTATACAACTCAGTGGTACGAGGAGACGTGTAAGTTTTTTGGTTTGTGCCCCTTCAAAATAAAAACTAAAAAATATGTTCTAAATAAAAAATAATGTACCCCTTTAATATAAAAATAAAAAATATGTTTTAAATAAAAAAATAATGTCGTCAGCATAGAGTAGATGTGTAAGTGTAATCTAAGTATGTAAATAATTTTAAATGTCCTCTTAATTAAAAAATAGAAAAAAAAAATGAAAAGCGATATCGAGGATGAGTGGAAACATTTAAATGTTGGCTTAATTAATAATAAATAGTTAGAATAATAACTTGTGAATAGGGTTTGTTACAATACCATGGCTTATCAATACTGCATGCCCAAAAACCATAACTTATTTCACAACCAAAATATTCTATAATAATATCACAAAATTCTTAACCATGGATATTCACCCCCACTTTACCATAGATATCATTAACTTGTAAAACCTAGGCTTTGTTTCAATAGCATGGCTTATCAATACCACATACCCAAAAAAACATAGCTTATTTTACAATCAAAATATTTTAAAACAATATGAAAATATTTTAAAACATGAGTATTCACCCCCACTTTGTCATTGATATTATGAACTTGTGAATAGACTTTGTTATAATAACATGGGGCTAATACCAAGGCTTATCAATACCACATGCCAAAAAATCATAATTTATTTCACAATCAAAATATTTTTTTAACAATATGACAAGATTCTTCACCATGAATATTCAATCCCACTTTACCATGGCTATTATTAACTTGTAAATAGGCTTTGTTACAATACCATGGATATTATTAACTTGTAAATAGGCTTTGTTACAATAACATGGGTCAATAGCATAGGCCAATACTATGGAATATGAATACGACATGCCCAAAAACCATAACATATTTCACAATAAAAATAATTTATTTTTATAACAGTTTTTTTTAATTTAAGCTAAAAGGATAAATGTTGTAATTACTTTTGAGATATATTTAAAATCTTTGTCCTGAGGACTACTAGAATTTAAATTAAGGTTTTAATAAAATAAAAAATGAGAATAGTTTTATATTTAAATATTGAAATATTAAATATAAATAATATTATTAAGAACGAGCATAGATCCATCTTAATTAAGGATCCAAGGGATGGAAAAACTCAAAGTGAAGGGGATAGAGAGGGAAGGAGGGGGTGATATTGTGGAAAAGCTAGAGGGCAGAGAAAGAAAGAGAGAGAGAGTGAGTGACATGAGAGAGAGAGAGAGAGAGAGAGAGGAGAGGAGGGAAGAGAGAGATAGGGAGAGAAGGGGAAGAGAGAGAGAGAGAGGGAGACAGAGATGAAGGGGAGAGAGAGAAGGAAAGAGAAAGGGAGATAGTGACAGAGTTGGAGGGAGAGAGAGAGAGAGAAAGATGGGGGAGGAGATAGAGGGAGGTGGGAGATAAATGGAGAGAGAGGACTCAAGAGAGAGAAGGAAAGAGAAATGGAGTTGGAGGGGGAGAGAGAGCGAAGGAAGAATAAAGACATAGAGGGAGAAAGGTGGAGAGAGAGAGGGAGTGACAAGGGGACGATGGAGAGAGAGCAGGAGAGAGGAGAGTGGGAGAAAAGAGAGAGAGAAGGAGAGAAGGGGAAGAGAGAGAGAGGTAGAAGGGGAAGAGGGAGGGGGGGAGAGAGAGATAGATATGGAGAGAGTGTGTGCATGTTTGGGGATGAGATAGAGAGAGAGAATAAGTAAGAGACACATAGATACAAATATAGATATTATATAATATTATATAACTAGCCTAGAGTCATCTTAACCCCGGATCCATCAAGCACCGACAGCGATCAAATGTCTCAAGTTGCAAGCATATCTCAAGTTTTGCACTCAAAAAAGAGGTTTTCACCTCAAGAGATTGGATCCCTCTCGATGCTTGATAGGTTCGGGGTTAAGATGGATCTAGGCTGGTATATATCTATATATAGAAAAAATTAATTTTTTATGGTTAAAATTTTTATTTGGTCCTATATATACTATATTTAGCATTCAAAAATACAATTTAAACAATGAAAAATAACACATTGTATTTTTCATTGTAAAAAAGTTTGCACGTGAAGAAATTTGATCCCTCTCAACTCATGTTAGATCCATACTTAAGATGGATCTATGTTGATTTATCTCCAAGTATGGAGTTGATTTCCATCCTTTGTGACCAAATAGTATTTCAATTATTTTCTTTTTATGAAGAGCTAGCCATTGCTATAAACATCAACTTAGTCATTTGGAGGCATAATGGAATTCAATCCCAAGATAGAATCTGTACCCATTTTCACCTATGTCCTATTTCCTAACCTCCATGTTAAAGGGTAAAATCAACGCTTTCTACTGATTAGACAAATTTTTAATGTTAGACAAATTTTAATGTTTTTCCCTGGATTTTGTATCCAATCCATAATGGTTCTTGGAGTTATACACTTATGTTTTATCCATGCTTCCAAAAATTGTCTTTTGTCTGTAGATTCCATAGGATTTTTGTTGCTAGTGATTTTCCAAATAGATGAATGTGAGCAAGCCCCCAAACTCCCACATCTTATGGATTGGCTATATCTAACCATTTAGCAATGTGAATCCCTGTGTGTATCATGTCTCCCTTTCAACAACAAATTGATGTGGAAAATGGTAACTAGATTTGGTCTTCATAATTGTCTATGTATCATGACTTGATGTAATCAAAGCACTTGTCAAAATAAAAAGAGAAGAAAATTGTATTTTTGCAAAAGAAAATTATTTATTCAAGAATGGGTTTCTTTCCCATTGATTATTTTGTCTTAGGTTTAGTGCCCATTGTGTGCTCTAGGGTTTTAAATTTTGACAAGGTCAAAGTGAAGGTCATGATGTAAAGTCCTACAATGAAAACTTGTTGACTAGGCCTTCTTTTAGATTATGATGTTGGTTGAATTACTAACCAAGATGGTTTATGTGACCATACTAATTGAAGTAGGTGGATCTCAACTAGTCTCTAGATGATTCAATATTAGCCAGTCGTATTTTGATAATAAATTCCAAATTTGCAATACGAGTGATGCATATTCTATTGTTGTTTTAAGAAGTCAAACTAGACTTGTTAAAGGAATTTCATGGGATCCAATTGATTCTTGTCTTGCAATCCAATCAGATGAAAAAAGTGTCATTATTTGGATCACAAGGCGATGGAGTCTAGAAGACAGAACCAAAGGCCATTGGGGAAAATCAACAAGGCCTTGAATCAATTGCATTTTTAGTAACACCATGCATCCTCGGGTTTGGTAAAACCAACACAATATCATTGCAGGCAGACAAGGGGTATTGTTAAATATTGAATCTTTGTAATTCTACACACAAATGGAGGCTATTTTCTTATGGATCGGGCACCTATGCGTTGAGTTAAAGGCAACCCTGTGAATTGTTTTTCTCCTTTAAGAGTTGAAATAAAGAAATGCAAAGAGACGTGCTTAGGGATTTGTTGATGATGGTTGTGGTGGTGGAAAATGAAGGCTTTAGTGGAACAAACATGGAATTAGGGGTAAGTGTAGGGTCTTTAGGTCAAAGATTTAGCCATTTAGGGGCTTCAAAAGACTAGTCTTTGATGAGGTACAAGAATCCTTCCTTAGATGTGAAAGATTTGCAAGAAAATGCTCAGAAGAGTTAAGTGAACTTGTATAGTTTGTTGAATATGTTGTTTTTCTAACCAATTGAAGAATTGCAATGCCAATCTATCATTATCCCAGATTTCAAAAAATACTTGAATTACAAAACATGGAATCAATTTAGAGGATAATTCCTCCAGCATATCTAATGAGCCTCATCATTGGGTAATTATATGGGCCTTAATTCACCTCCTAGCTTAGTCAAACCAACTATTCTCACAACTTATTGCATACTTTTGATTATATTTTGTTTATGAGATGAGTTAGAGTTGGATATTTTGCTTTGTGGTCTAATGTGCATTTAATGCAGGATTAAAGGATAAAAGCAAGGAATTTTGGCGAAAACCTTGGTCAAAACTCGAATGGGACAAGGGAAAGGAATTATAGGAGGTAAATCCTCCTCATTTACTACCCCCCCATTCAAATATTCCTCCATCAGCTCGGAGTGAAAACAGCCAAATCATGAGGAATAGAAGGTAGTCGAGCAAGTGAAAGTCAAAGCACTAGTTTATCTCGAGTTTGGGAGCCATGCCTCCCTAATTTTGAGGAATTTTTTGGAGACTTTAGACGTATAAGTAGAGAGGCCTAGGACCTCAGTAGGATTCGGATTTTTGATTGTAAAACTCTACTCTGTTTTCGAGCTGCAAGATTTGTGACGGTTTTTGATGTAATCCATTGTTTTGATAATAAGAATGAGTTTTGTTTTGAGCCAGCACTGAGTTAACTCAAAGGGCTGAAGCTCTTGGGTTAGGGCCCAACCATAGTAGGCAAGGCTCCTCTTTACTGTACATGTATGCTAGCGTAGATTCATGGTTTAATTGTTCATTTTCTTAAGTAGCTACATTTCTATTACAGGAGTGTAGCATAGATTGGTTGTGTTTTAGTTTGCTTCCATTTGTGCCTTCTTTCAATTAGCGGGTTATCAAGGAGAAAAATATCACCATAAGGTTGTCAACAAGTGTCTCGGCCTCACCTCCTCCCTTTAGGACCGTGACTTGAGGATGAGACCCTCCAACAACCCCAAAAACACAAATTTCTAGTTCTTGCATGAGCTTTGGAGTTTGTTGTCTTGATTCAGTACTTGGTTCATTTCATTGTCATCTGTTTCCATCACCCTCTTTCTGTAATAAGATCTCACTCATATACTCATTTCCTTCAGCACTTTCTTCATGCATAATATATGCGGAAGCTAATAAATCACATCTTAATCAGATTATACCTGTGGATTTCCTTACCGTCTAATCCACAACAAACCTGCCCAATCACCATCAACTGAGTGTCGCATAATTGACGTATTCATTTCAACATTTGACTTTAGGTGTTCCAAATCTCCACCGTCGATCTGTTTCACTTGATCCAACGACTATCATGTCACCCGCTCGCTAACTAGCTTGGCCGATCTCCACCATTGATCAATCCTGCATGATCCAATGGCTATCGCGTAATCTCGCGTGAATTCTTGCACGACCAATATCCAATCGAGAGCGCGCAAGAAAAGTGGTTTTCCCATGATACGTGTCATCCACTTAGGCTAATCGCGTGAAATTTAGGAATACTGCTTACAGCTCTTAGGGTGTGTGAGATACTACTTACCATCTATAAAGATGACTCTATTGTGTTACCCGCTCGCCAACTAGCTTGGCCGATCTCCACCATCGATCTGTCTTGCTTTATCCAATGGCTATCACGTCACCCGCACACCAACTAGCTTGGTTGGTCTCCGCCGTTGATCAATCTCGCATGACCCAATGACTATCGCGCAATCTCGCATGAATTCTTGCACGACCGATATCCAATCGAGAGCACATGAGAAAAGTGGTTTTCCTGTGCTACGTGTCACCCACTTAGGCTAATCACGTGAAATTTAGAAATTTCGCTTACAACTCTTAGGGCACATGAGATAATGCTTACCGCCTACGAAGACCGCTCCATCATTCTGCACGTTTTCCACGCTTCTGTTGACACGTGACTTGATGTGATCTCCTGCGATAAGATCTCTGTCACTCATCTTCCGTTAATCTTGTTCATTGATCCGACTAATCCAACAGTTCCTGTGCACTATTGCTTCATTACGTCTTCCTTTCACTGATTTCAATCTTCAATTGCTCTTCCGCTTGACTCCTTATCGAATTTTGTTCTACGTATTATTTAAACGCTTCCACTCTTGAGCTTTGATTTGGTTATTCAATCAGACTCCAACACTGTCCGATCATCACAATACTCCTCTGAGCACTGTCCTCTCTCTTAGATTCTTTTTGGATTCCCTACACACTTATGTTATGCATAATTACTCTAATCCACACACAGTTTATAATTCAAGTACTCAATACACACAACACTATCCAAACACTCCATAGAACTTCTAGCCATCCTCCACCACCTTCCATCCACCTGTCACGTCTACAAGAACAATTAAATTGCATGCTTGATTTTACCAAAAAAACCAAAAAAGTGAAAACAAATTTAGTTTAGTTTCCTTGCTTACACATTAGTTTGGTTTGATGATCTTTACTTTTGTAACTTAGATCATAGCATTAGGTTAGTGTTGATTTAACAATTCTACTTAGCATAGCTGTTTAAATGGTTAATTAGGATATGGTGTGATTTAGCATTACATGTTGTTTTATTCATTACTACAGTAGAGTATCTCTCTTAGAATAGATTTTCTCTTATTCCATCAAAGAATCAAGCTTCTTCTGACTCTACGGAAGTCTAGCTTGGAACCCTTGGGGTCTCTCGCTAGATGAACAGTGACAACAGGCAGGACCTTCACTTTTACTTGTGCATATAGCACTGTTACCTCCAAGTTTGTACGAACCCCGGGTTGATAAGTAAAACTGGTAGCCCAAGAGTTACAACATCCTTGCTGCAATATTGGTGACCATCACTTTTTGGTGCCGTTGCTGGGGAGGTGTATGAGTAGAATGTGATTACTGCTTTCTTTTCTTCTATTTCTAGTCTTCAATTTTCAGCCATTAGTTTATTTCTATAAAAGTAATCTAGTAGCTTCCTTTTGTTTCAGTTGTCATTATTTGCTTTCCTTTCCATTATGCAAGTAGAATTTCAGTTCAGCAAGTAACTTTTCTTTATGTCAGTAGTTTTCATTCAATCAACAGTTTCATTTCTGCAAAGTACTTTCCAGCTAAAAAATCTTACAAAAACCAACCCAAAAACATTTCCTTTCATGCCGCATAGGAACAGGGACAATTTAGGGAAATTCTTGCCAAATACCTCCACTGCATCCAACAGCCAACCTTCTCTCTTCTTCGGTGGCTGTGAACTGGAGGAACTTTTAGGTGAGAAACCTGACATATTTCAAGAACCTACAGGGGAAGAAGAAAAAGAGGAACCCATTCCTATTGAACCAATGGTTGAAAACCGAAATGACAGAGGGAATAAGCCCCTTTGCCCTACCTCATTTCCATGGCCTAACCACAGAGGACCTCAACACTTTCCTATTTGATTTTGTCATTATATGCCAAACCTATGACTATACAGATGATGAGAAAAAGTTAAACTTGATTCCATCTACCTTCAAGGATGCATATTGCATTGGTTCATGGGTTTCCCTGGAGATAACATCACAACCTGGGCTCAGATGCAACAGGCTTTTAACAACAAATATCAGGACTACTGTAGGTCAAATGAAACTAAAGAAGATATTTTCAGGATGACCATGGGCCACGATGAATCCTTAGAAGAATGAAGAAATATTCTAGCTCAGTTACAAAAGGGCCAGGTGCACACTTGGCCCCGAGTCACTAAAGTTGTTCCTACTTAGAGGAGTAAGGGAAGATCTTCTGGATACCTTACATTTTTTAGCATGAGGAGATATCTACCAATTACCCTATGAGGATATCAAGACTATCTTTACAAACCATTTTAGGGCAGCCAGGAAAAAGGGTAGGAGTAGTCAACTTATGGCTAATACATCATCTTCCAACTCATCCATCGAGGGTGAAAATGGAAATATGCTGGAATATTTCAAAAGTGAGATGTTGCAAACCCTTGCCTTGCAATTGGACACCATGAACATCAAAAGGAAACAAGAGGAAGTAGAGATATCCTTGGCCATGTTTTGCCCTAGATGCACTAAGAGGCATCCTAGGAACAAATGTCCATTGAACTGCATTGAGATTTGCTCGATCTGTGAAGAAAACCACTCCACAGACAAGTGCCCTTCTTTACCCAGACTCAAAGTTGTATATCAAGGAGCTGAAGGGGTCACTAAGAAACTTTTCTACATAAACCAAAGTAGACCCCTGGGCCTAGACCATACCAGCAAGGTATGCAAGGGTCATCCCATGCATATTACAACCCCAACCAAACCACAGTTATAGCTTCTTGGGGACCCCCTGCTTATCCTTCCTGGTCTACACCCCCGCCTTGGTCCTATGCATCTCAGCATCATTCCTAGCCAACCAACCAATCATTTCAACCTTACGTTCTGCCACAACCTCAATGGAATACCCCACTCCAGGGGTGGAGGCTACAATACAACAATGCTCCAACTTTATTGCCTCCACCATCTACCCAACCACAACTCGTACACTCTGCTCCACCCAAGAAACCTATATGCCTACCCAGCCAAATCCGAACCCGAAAAATAGGTAGGCTCAACAAGTATATAGTGGAGAGACATCATACCCAGCTTATCCTGTAGAAATCCAGGAGATCAACCTAAGATCTGGGAGAATTCTCCCAGATAACCAACCTCCCTCTCGACATAGGGAGGTTGAGGAAAAAAGTGAGGAAAGAAACCTTAAAGTAAATCCACCCTTTCCTGAGAGATTATCCCAACCACTCCAGCCTACCCCAGAAGAAACTGAACTTCTAGGAGAATTGAAAAATCTGTGTAAAGATCCCCCTTCTCTAGGCAATAAAATATGTTCCCATTTACAATAAGTTGATTAAGGAGAAATGATTCAAGCATCCAGGAAGAAGAAAAAGGGATGCCCCTAACATTAATGTCATTGGGAAGCTATCTGACTTAATGCTTGGGCAGGTAATATATCCGAAATATCTGGACCCTGGAAGCCCTGTAGTAGATGTGCACATCAATGGCACCATCGTCCCACACACTCTGATCGATCTTGGGGTTGTCATTAATGTGATGACCAAGGACACCATGCTCAAGATCAACCTCCAAGGGTCATTGAGGAGGACCACAATAGTTCTGCAACTTGCAAACCACTCCATAATCACCACTGAGGGAGTTGTGGAGGATTTGATGGTCTCCATTGACTCTTGGGAGCACCCTGCAGATTTTCTAGTTCTCCAACATAAGGCTAAGCTTACTAGTTACCCTCTCATCCTTGGGAGGACATGGTTGGCCACAACCGATGCTTACATTAGCTGCAGAGCTGGGAATATGACCATCAAGAATGGGCATATGTCCAAACAGTTAGTCCTGTACCCTCCTGCTCAACTTTCTCTAGAGCATGATTTACCTTTATGGTTGGAGGAGGAGGAAGAAGATGAGGTTTATTCCACCCAACTTTATGCTTTGGAAGCAACCATAGAAGGAGGACAGTAAGATAAGGATGACTTAATTGAACACCTGCTCCAAAGTCCAACTTCTAGCTCGTTACCATTAGAAGAATAAGTAAGGGAAACCGATTCCAACCCACTCCATGTCAAAACCATAGAATTCGGCCTAGAGAAAACTTTGAAAATTAATCCATCTCTTTCTGCTCTCGAAGAGGAAAAGCTATGAAACATGTTGAGAGAAAACCTAAAAGCCTTCACTTGGAGTTACAAGGAAATGAAGGGAGTACACCCCTCAGTGTGTACTCACCACATATACAAAGAAGGTTGCAAGCTAGTTCGGAAACTACAAAGGAGGATGAATCTAGCTCTTAAAGATATAGTCAAAGAAGAACTGCAAAAACTGCTAGATATAGGATTCATTTACCCTATCTCTGATAGTGAGTGGGACTCTCCTTTAGTGTTAGTTCCCAAGAAAAGTGGTAAGCGGAGGATTTGTGTCGATTACAGGGAGTTGAACAAAGCCACAAAGAAGGATCATTTTCCGTTACCCTTCATTGACCAAGTACTAGATGGCCTAACAGGGAAGACATTTTTTTCTTTCCTAGATGGATTCAGTGGGTACAACTAAATCCAAATCTGCCCAAAAGACCAGGATAAGACCGCATTCACCTGTCCTTGGGGTAATTTTTCCTATAGGGTCCTTCCTTTTGGCCTATGCAATGCTCCTGCCACTTTCCAGAGAGCCGTCTTGAGTATTTTCGTCGAATTAGTACATAATGCGATGGAAATTTATATGGATAATTTTACACCTTATGGTTGTGATTTTCAAGAAGCCCTAACTAACCTAGGAAAAGTATTGCACAAATGCATTAAAATGAACCTATCTCTTAGTCTGGAAAAATGTGAATTCTTAATGACTGAAGGGACCGTGCTAGGTCATTCAATATCTCAGCAAGGACTGTAGATGGACCCAAACAAAATAGCAATCATCCAAAGGGTCCCACCTCCACAAAAGCAGAGGGATGTCAGGAGTTTCTTGGGGTTAATTGGATACTACCGAAGGTTCATAAAGGACTTCAGCAAGTTGGCCTCTCCTTTATTTGGGTTGTTGGCCAAATATTTTGAGTTTATATGGTCAAAACGCTGTCAAGAGGCCTTAGACATTTTAAAGGGTAAACTAACCCCTGCACCAATTCTTCGAGGCCCAAAATGGGCCCTCCCTTTTCATATCCATGCTGATGCCTCACACAAAGCCATAGGAGCAGCCTTAGGTCAGGTAGAGGAGAAATTTCCCTATGCCATCTATTTTATCAATAAGAACCTGTCAAAGGCTGACCTAAATTATACTGTGACCAAAAATGAACTCCTGGTTTTGTGCATTCATTAAACAAATTTAGGAATTACATTACATGCTACCAAACATTTGTGCATGCTGACCACGCTACAATGAAATATTTAATGAACAAACCAGATGTGAATGCTAGAATTATAAGACGATTGCTTTTATTACAGCAGTTTGATCTAACTATTGTTGATAAGCCTGGTAAGGAAAATGTTGCTATAGACTTTCTATCTAGGATGAATCTGCCTACAGGGGAAGAAGGAATGGTGGATGACCAATTACCAGACGGGCATTTGTTTGGTATTTTAGTTCTCTCCCCATGGTTTGCTGATATAGCAAACTATTTGGTATCAGCACAGTTCCCACCAAACTTGCCCTCCAAAGAAAAGAGAAAGATAGTCAGGAAAAGTACCCCCTTCACCTGGATTGGGGGCAACCTTTTCAAACTTGCCCCAGATCAAATCTTGAGAAGGTGTGTAAGGGAAGAGGAAGTTTTTGACATCCTTCTGACCTGTCATGATGGGCCTTGTGGAGGTCACTTTGTAGCAAAGAAGATAGCATTCAAAGTGTTACAATCGGGCTATTATTGGCCCACTCTTCATCAGGATGTGAAAAAGTACATTATTTAGTGTGATCAGTGCAAGAGGATGGGAAAGCTTACTCCAAGAGATGAAATTCCCCTACAACCTCAAGTAACTTTTGAGCCATTTAACAAGTGGGGCATGGACTTCATTGGCCCTATCAACCCTCCTTCAAAGAAAAAATAGTACATTATTTTGTGCACTAGTTATTTGACTAAGTGGGCTGAAACCAAGGCTATTAAGGCAACAACAATAGAGATGGCGGCTGAGTTCCTAAGGGAGAATGTATTCTACAAATTTGGGTACCCTAGAGATCTAGTCAGAGACCAAGGTAGCCATTTTACCTCCAACATGATTGAAGAACTACTCAGCTATCATAATTTCAAGCGTAGGACCTCCACTCCTTATCATCCACAAGCTAACGAGAAAGTGGAGGTGACCAACAAGGCACTGGAGAGCATCTTAACCAAGGTAGTGAGCAACAACAGGAAGGATTGAGCAGAGAGACTAGTTGAGGCCACCTAGGCCTATAATACAACATGGAAGACCACCACTAGATTTACAACCTATGAACTGGTCTATGGGAAAAAGGCTTTGTTGTCCATTGAGTTTGAATATAACACATTGAGGATGGAAGCTCAACTAGATTTATATCTCAGTCATGCACCAAAGGAAAGATTGTTCCATTTAAATGTCTTGGATGAATTCATAATGCAGGCCCTCCTACATACAGAGGTAGCTCAGCTTCAGAGGAAGATCTGGCATGATAGACATATTAAGGAGAAGCATTTTCAAGATGGTGATTGGGGATTGTTATATAATTCTAGGTATAAAGACTTCAAGGGAAAGCTAAGGACAAGATGGCTCAGACCTTATGTGGTGGAAAGATGCCATGATAATGGTTCAGTGCAAATAAGAAATATAGATGAAGAAGGCATTCCATTGCTTGTTAATGGGCACCGATTGAAAATGTACAAGAGGCCTTTATCAAAACAAGAGTTCATTTACAATATCAATAAGACAGTGATGATAGTGGAGCAATTTCCAGCTCCTCCCTCATCAGGTCACTGAAAAAGAGAAAAAGGAATAAGGATTCAGGTGAAAACCTCTATGAGGTGCTTGAGTCCCATATTTGGGTTGAAAACCTCGTGAGGTTGCCCAATGATGAAAAAAAAATGAAAAAAGAATAAGAAGATCCCTGGGTGAAAACCTTCCTTAAGGCACCCAAGGCAAACATCTAGGGTGAAATCCTCTTTGAGGCAGCCTAGGTGTTTTTCGAAAAAAAAAAAAGAAGTGAAAAAAAACATAATTGTTATTTGCAAGTGGGTGAGAAAGACAATCAAGGAGCAAAGAGAAGATCCAAAGGGAACCCTGTCTCACATATATTCATCTCCTCCACTCCTTACCATGCATCATTCCATCAATTCCATTGTTTTTTCACTCCATTTCTTCAATTTAGGCGAAGACTGTGTTTTCTACAGGATCCCCTATATTCCTACAGGATCCCCTGAAAACCTACAGGATGATCCTATAGGAATTACAATGGCCCGAAAAACCTACAGGAAGCAATCCAAGGGTAAATGGTAGGTTGGCTAGGTCCCCAAAATTCATTCTAGACATGATCTAACCCCTCACCTCGTCCATTACCATCATCCCTGCACTCACCATTCAAAATAAAAGGAGATCAGTTTCTGCCAGTTATAAAAAAAAATAAAAGGGAAAACAAAGGAGAGTAAGAGCATTACTTGAATGTCCCTTGCTCCACACACACTCCTACTCCCTTTGTCCATTCATTTGTTGGGTTGTGTTATATTCTTTCCATGACTAGTCCACGTAGTTAACCGGGGGGCGGAGTCCCCCCTTCGTTGCGCCGATTGCATAGTGGGGGGGTCATAGGGGGTTTGAGGGGTGTAGGTAACCCCACTCTATGGACCCTATATTAGGTTGGGCAGACCTACCTATGGTTTTGTGCATGATTTTTCACACATGGTTTTAGACGTGATGGTTTTCGATCCACTGTATTGGATGCCTTGGCATGTATAAATATGTATTGTAACATTGAAAGGAAAATAATGAAAAAATCAAGCTGGTAGTCTCGGTTTTTGGTGAACGCCAATATTGTAGCAAGAATGTTGCAACTCTTGGGCTGCCAACTTTACTTTTATCAACCCGGTAGTTCGTAACAAACTTGGAAGCATCCGTGCTATATGCACAAGTACTAGTTCTCACTGCAAGTTGTCACTTGGTTAGTCGGCGCAAGATCACTAGGAGCTCAATCCAACTTCTATAAATCTCAGAAGAAGCTCTATGTGTGATAAGAGAAATAAAAATTACTCTACAGAAGCTATTCTAATTGCAAAAAGGAAAAAGACTGTAATGTAAAGCAAGACCTAGTAAACCCTAATTAACAAGCTAATCCTACTTTTGCCAAAAACACTATGAAAACCATGAAAGAAATGCCATTACCTACTCAAGAAAGTAAACAACATCTAACCATGCTATTTATAGAAATAAATAAGTAAAAAACATATTTTTGGACTTTTATGGGTTTTTATGTGAATTTGACATGCATCTAATTTATTGTGTGTGAGTGTGGCAGCAAACAGGTGGTGTTGGAGGGTGGTTTTGGAGCTTGGGAGGATAGAAGATGGTGTGGATGTGTTCTAGGATGTCTTAGGCGGCCTTCTGGAGGCTTTTCCACACTCGGCCTTCAAAAGAAAGCCTACAGGAAAAACTATAGGAGGACACAGGGAAACTACAGGAGGAAAACAGAGAAACTATAGGAGGCCTACAGGACGAGGCCGAGAGAAATTTCCACTATTTTGAGGGTGTAAGAGTGGGTGGAAAAGGTGGATGAAGGTTGGAATGAGGTGTTAGGGTGCCTAAGGTCTACCATGAATCACTAGGAGAGAGAAAGATGATTGGGTTTGCTCAAGAAGAGAGGAAGAAGTTCTATGGAAAAAAAATGAAGGAAACTAGGGCAGAATTGAGGTGAGGGTTAGGAGACCTATACGGCATGGATCAGGTGGAGGATGTGATTGTTGATAAGTTGGCCTACTTCTGGAAGAGATCTACTACAAAGGAACTGACAACCAACCAAGAAAATCAAGCAAAAAATGAAATGAATGCATTTAGGAAAAATAGAGTTTTGCATTAAAATGGTCTAAACTATGATTTATCAAAGGAAATGCTGAGAAATATTGTAGGAAAGGAAAGCATGAAAGAGGCCTATTGTAAATTAGGAAATTAACATGACAAAAGAGATCTAAAGCAAAGCAAAACTGGAATATTAACCTACTAAAGAGCTGCAAACACTAGAAGTCCTATGAATGAGGAAAATCTGTGTTTTTGGGGCAGCAAGAGAGTCTTTGCCTCAAATCATGGTCCTAGAGGGAGGAAGAGAGGCCAAGGCACTATTTCTAGCCTTTTGAATCTTTTCTAATCACTGCTTAACCTACTACAGAAAGCACAAATGGAAGCAAACTACCAAATCATCAAAAGCAACCTATTTTTAACCATAAAAGAAATACATCTAACAACAAATTA
The DNA here is from genome assembly GCA_000404065.3 of Pinus taeda. Lineage (NCBI taxonomy): Eukaryota > Viridiplantae > Streptophyta > Pinopsida > Pinales > Pinaceae > Pinus > Pinus taeda. Next base: position 57,314 of record APFE031409615.1, on the reverse strand, counting down.
ATCTACAAAATGAAGTAAAGAATACAAAAACAAGTAAAGAGAAGCTTGGATACTTGGATTGGGACCTAACCCAAGAGCTTCAACCCTTTGAGGTAACTCAGTGCTAGCTCAAAAAGGATTCCATCTTCATTATCAAAACAATAGCAAGATTACATGAAATTGTCACAAAATAATAAGCTCAAAGTTTGAGCAAAGTTTACATAAGCAAAAAATCCAACCTTAGTGAGGCCCTAGGCCTCTCTAATTATACATATGAAGCTACCAACAACTTCCTTAAAATCAGGGAGGCTTGGCTCCCAAAACTTGAGATAACTCTCAATCATCTTCTACTTGCTCGGCTGCCTTCTAGTGCATGATTTGGCTGCTTGTACTCCGAGCTAAATGAAGGGGAATTCGAAGTGAGGAGTAATAAAGGAGGGGTTTTCCCTACTATAAGTCCTCTCCTCTGTCTACTTCGAGTTATTTCTGCCATTTGACCACTGGATCCTTGACTTTGACCTCGAAATCCATCAATAATCTGCATTAAATACATGTTAGACCACATGGCATCATAACTAACTCAACTCACTCTATAAGCATAAATATAATCAGAAAATCATACAATAAGCTAAGAGAATGGTTGATTTGACTAGGATAGGAGGTAAAATGAGCCCATATAATTACCCATTTATGAGGCTCATCAATTTTGGGATCCAGGGGAAAATCTTTGTGTATATGTGTTTTATGTGTTATGCCCTTGCATTGTTTATTTTTCTGTGTTCTTAGAATTTGTATGCAGGTAATTTATGTACAGGGTTCAAACCTACATTTGGTATCAAAGTTGTTTTGGCTTCAAGGGGATTCCTTTGTTGCTTAGGGGTTTTGCTTGGGCCTGTGGTAGACCCTATCCAGTGGGAGATCTGCAGGATCGATTCTTATGGTGAAAGAAGATGGCGAGAAGTGGAAAGATAGAGATTGAGAAATTTAATGGTCAGAGTTTTGAGTTATGGAAACTCAAGATGGAGGATCTGTTGGTGGATAAAGATCAGTGGATCGCGGTAGATCCAGGTAGTAAAGAAACGGGAGTGTCTGATGAAGAATGGAAGAAGTTGGATCAGAAGACAAAGAGCACAATATGATTGTGTGTCTTAGATTCGATATTGTTGAATGTATCAGGGGAGCTACGGCGAAGGCTTTGTGGGAAAAGTTAGGGAATTTGTACCAATCTAAGTCTCTCATGAATAAACTGTTCCTATGGAAAAAGCTGTATAACCTGAGGATGAAAGATGGAGACTCAGTGACAGAAAATCTGAACGCATTTAATACTATGGTAAGTCAGTATTATTTATTGATATTAAAATTTCAAATGAAGATAAGTGCATCAGTTTGTTGTGTTCTCTACCAGATTCATGGGATAGTCTGGTTATTGCAATAGGTAGCAATGCAATTTCCTTGCAGTTTGATGAAATAGTCTCATCCTTGCTTATGGAGGAGATGAGATGGAAAAATATGGAGAGCCAGAATGTTGATGCCTTGTCTGTATGATGACGGTCCTAGAATAGAAACAAAAATAAGTCATCGAGTGGGAGATCTAAATCTAGAGGGAGATCTAAATCTCTAGGAAAACCTGTAAAGGTGGTGCGTTGGAAATGCGGAAAGGAAGGGCACTACAAAATGGATTGTAAATCTAAAGCTCCTAACAAAGGAAAGGAATCTGATAATGCTCCTTCCGCAGAGGTGAAAACCACCTCAGATGAAGGTGGGGATGTGTACCTGTCTTCTTCAAGTACACATGTAGATACGAAGGCATGGTTGATTGACTCAGGTGCATCCTTTCACTTGACTCCCCATAGAGAGTGGTTCTGCGAGTATGAGAAATATGATGGTGGTGATGTCTTCTTGAGGGATGATAGGAAGGCTAGAATTTTTGGTCGTGAAAAAGTAGAGTTGAAGTTGCAAGGTGGAAGGGTTAGAACACTTTCGGGTGTTCTGTATATTCCCGCATTGGCCAGAAATCTAATTTTCGTAAGCAAGCTGGATGATGCAGGTGTAAAAATAGTGTTCGAGAAGGATACCTGCAAAATGGTTCAGGGAGCACTGGTATTCATGTGGGGAGTTTGGATTGGAACTCTGTACAAGCTGCAAGGTATCACTGTTATTGATGGGTGCAACAGTTCTGTGGTTCATGAAAGTGGAGCAGAAAATCTAGTGGTCTCTGGAGAGAAGACCATGTTGTGGTATCAAAGGCTTGGACATATTGGAGAGAAGGTCCTTTGAATACTTCATGGTAAAGGTATGATAGAAGGTATGAGTAACAACTCTCTGGATTTTGATTTCTATGAAAATTGTGTATATGGGAAGCAGAATCGGGTGAGTTTCCCCTTTGGTGGTAAGAGGGCGAAATAGATATTAGAGCTTGTGCACAATGATGTGTTTGGACCTATGAAGGTTCCATTAATGGGTAAGTCTGTGTACTATGTATCATTTATGGATGACTTCTCAAGGAATACATGGATATATTTCCTTAAGAAGAAATCTGAAGCCTTTGAAAGGCTTAAAGAATTTAAGGCTTTGGTGGAAAACCAGAGAGAGAAGAAGATAAATATGCTGAGGATAGATAATGGTGAAGATTTTTACAGTAAGGAATTTGAAGAATTCTATAAGAAGTGTGGTATAGCACGACAGAATACTACTACATATACACCTCAGCAAAATGGAGTTTTGATGGAAAGGGCAAGAAGCATGCCTAGTGGTGCCAGTTCAGGACAAAAATTCTGGGCAGAAGTGGTGGAGATTGCATGTTACCTGGTCAACAGATCACCTTCATCAACATTGGAAGATAAGACTCCACAAGAGGTATGGACTGGTAAGAAAACCTCTCTTTCAAATCTAAGGGTATTTGGATGTGATGCATATGTACATGTTCCAAAGGAGAAAATAACCAAGTTGAATAGTAAATCTAAAAAGCGCATCTTTATTGGGTATTGTCAACACTCCAGGAAACTCTCCTAGGTTGCAGCTCAGAGATGCCTGGTAACATATAATCTTCAATATTGTTCTCAGAACTATTGGAATGGATGATGGTTTGGATCAAGTTAGATAACCATTTCAACGTTATTCTCACTCAAGATATGCATGAACACCCTCAACAACACAAGGCTTTAGACCACTAATGCTCAATAGTTTGTAGATTTAATGGATTGATGGAGAATACTGACAGTACCAACAGATTGCATACATGAACATATATAAATGGCTAGCTACAGGTAGCAAATGAGCTTACTGACTATACTGGAAGATGAATATATAATAACATATATAATTGGCTAGCTACAGGTAGCAAAGAAGCTTGCAAATCTAATATATCAAAGCAGAGATAAGATGACAGTTATCTGGCCTTAAACACAAAGAAAGCCTGAACAAATTGTTTAGGTACAAGCATAGAACAACAAAGAGAATGGACATTGGACATATAATGGCAAAAGAAGCTTATATTGCTAGAATGAAGATGAGAAGCTTGAATGAACAGAGGAGGAATGATCTCCAAAAGTTGGACCTGTATTACATCTCACTAACAACTATTTATAGCCTGTTTACAATGTTTCTGAGTTGTAAGAGGCTCGGAGCCTTAATCTATCTAATATGTCCCTTAACTGTTTGATTCCCTCTATGGGCAAGCATGGCTCGGAGGTTTTCACCTTCTGATAGAGGAATAACCACCTTTAGATATTTTAGATAGTTTGTTGCTCTGTCTGGGAGCTCTCTTATGTTAGAGATGCTCCATGACCATATTGTTTGTTGAGATGGTTTGCGTTGTCTGCTCCATGATCGATTCTGTTGTTGTGGCTATGCTGTGTTGTAGATGCCCATGATATTGTTGTTTCGGGCTAGCTGTGTGTGATGTGGCTACATGATCACTTTCTGGCCTTTTTTTTCCTTGCAAACTGTCTCCCAGATTATGCTATGTGGTGGAAAGGGTCCTTGGGCTTCTGTTTTCCCTCTAAAGGTTGAGAGTGATTGTTTCTTCTATTAAACACAGAAAAAAATAGAAATATTTTAAAAATACTGCCAAGTTGTTCCTTTCAGACTTCAAAAGTCCTTAAATGTGGCTTATTATCCTATCGGGTCCTCCCTTTGGGTCGTTGTAGCCTATCGTAGGTGGCTTGGTCCCTTTATATTTTCCCCGTATTCGGATATACATAAAACACTCAAAAACATGAAAATTGGCTTTTCCCGAATCTCAAATTTTATATATTTCACTTCTTGGACCCTTTCGGGTCCGGGCTTTGTCGCATCAGTGTTGCCCAAGGCTCCCTTTGTATTTTCATTTAAACAGCGAAAATACACAAAAACATTAAGAATTGGGCTTTCCGCGGACTTGAAATATGATACAATATTGTTTATAACCCCGTCCGGTCCAGTTATCAGGTTACTGTCACATATTTGTAAAGGCCCCGCCCTTAAGGTTTCGGCCGATAGCGATCATGCGATGTGATGTGGGCTGTCGATTTGCATGCGCGATCGATGGTCCACATTGAATCAGCGATTGCTATCGCTCATTCCACACAACTTGCACTAACACTCCACCGATACCTCTGTTGATACTACCGCCGATGCGACCCGCCGATAGCGATCATCAGTGATCGTTGATCGGTGGTGTCCAACTCTGGTTGCCACTACTTGGGACCTTTAATTTGTGATTTAATGCTTAGATCTGGGCCGTTTATCGACCAAATCTAACGACAGCTGCGCATTCTTGGGTTTTAAGCCTACGGTAAGGGTTTTTGACTGATTTTGAAGTGTTTTAGCCTCCTGATAGTGCATTTTTTCCCTTTCAAGGGCTCTCCTCCCTTGCTTGTTGTGATCTTCAGATGATCTTAAGCACTTTTGAAGATTCAAAGATCATTTTTGGATCCCTTTGCATGATTTTAAGCAAACTTTGGAGACTTTGGGAGTATTTTGGATCCATTTTTGGGCCAAACGCCAACAAAGCTAACACTGGCTCCTTTTGGGGATGAAAGACTCCCTGTGAGATTTCAAGAACTACAGATCAATGCCTTTCTTGTAAAAAACAAGATCAAAGATTCCTCCTAGTGTTGCATTGGGCATGGAGTCTATTTAGCATGAAATAAAAACTCGAAAACTACATATTTACAATACCAAGGCTTAAAAGCCTTAACTGAAATAAAGTTTGAAGAACAACCCATTGAATGGGCCATCAAAAACATCTCCTCCTTCCTTTGATGCATTCCTTTTGAGAAAACAGTCACCAAACTTAAAATTGACCCTTTTTAACTTTTTATGAAAGGTTTTTTCTCTTGGTCAATGTGTATACCAACCAATTCATCAAAGACTTGCAAAAGCCTATTGATTTGATCCACTACTTCAAAAACTTTCCAACATTTGATATTATTAGGCAGAGATGGTCTATATTTCACCTTCTCTCTGTATGCTTTTAGCTTTGGATGTTTTTCTTGGAAGGTTTTGTACACATGCTAAATAATAATGTCTGCTTTATACTCTGTTGTGTCATTTGTGACCTGAAAAGTTAATATAAAAGATGAATCAATGCATTCTTGTGTGGGGGACATAAGGATTACCCCTGCTCCTGCAGCTTCCTTAGATCAAGCCCCATCAAAGAACATGTCCCAAATCAGTGGGCCTTCTTCCTCTATGATCTAGAAAACTGGTTTCTTAAGCTGCGTAGAGGCCAACTGAGATTCTTCAATCTGAAGAAAACAAGCTCCAAAATCAATGTCAACAACATAGATGGGATGATTAGTGGGATTCCTTTCATCATTGATTATATAAGCAACCTGAGCTTCTCTGTATAACCTCCTGCTTTTACCTCAAAAAACTGGGATAGTAGCACAGGATAGAGCATTTTCCAATTTTCCACCTAATCTCTTGATCCAACCTCTAGAAGGAAACATGCCAAACTTGGGGGGTACATCTGCTACCACAATATCCATGGGCAGCTGAGGCAAAGTGTTGGCTAGGTCCTTGATTAATCCCAGACATTTCACCTTTCTAGAGTGAAAGAAAACATGTCATGATAGGGCTTGGTAATGTCAAGACCCAATTTATCCATGACAACCTTGGGCATTAGATTATGGTTGGCTCCTATGTCCAGAAGGCAGTTGTGAAGGATTTTATCATGAATAGTTAGAGAGACATAGAATGATGGGGAGTTGTCCTCAAAATTTTCAATCATTGGGTTGAGAATAACAGCTGGCTCGTCATCTTGTAGATTTACATATTCAATGGAGGCTTGGATGGATTTATGCTCAAGGGCCTCGAGGATGGATATTTTGAAGGACTCGTTCTTCATTAGTTCAATCAAAGGCATTGATATTCTTAGCTTCTGAATTTCTGATTGAAAACTGAAAGGAGAAGGAGACTTGTCAAGGCCTCTTACCTCATGAGCTGGAGATTTGAGGATGATAGGATCAACTGTCGGTTGCTTCTTCTTATTAGCTTGTCGTATTATAGGGAAAATAGCTCTTTGAACATGGGCTTCCTTGGAATTTTTCATCTTCGACCTCATATTATATCTTTTCTGACCTTTAGCTTGTAGAACAACTTCACCATCCCACTCTTGGCTGATCTGGTCATTGAACAATGACTTTTCATAGGTAGCAAAGGTCAAGAAAGGGGCACTTCCTTTATCTTCAAAAAATGGATCACATCATCTTCTTCAAACTATTCTTCCTCCATGACTGCATTATAAAAAAGAGCCTTCACCCTTTGGTCTTCATTTGCATCTTTGTTTCTTTGCAAAATCTGCAACTTCTCATTTGTTCTTCTATATGGATTTGGATTTGGATTTCTAGGAGCAAAGGTATTAGGCAATCTTCCTTTCATCGGGTGCTGCTCAACCTTTAATTTGGAGATTTCAAAGGCTAGTGACTCTATCATCTTGGTCATTTTATCAATCTTGGGATCTGAAGATGATGAAGACTTGTCCCTTTGTTTCCTTCTGTCAACATTAACTTTGAGATTTTCTGTAGTCATGATGTTTGATTTTACTTCTAAGGTTGCATCCTGCATATCAGCCAAAGTAGCACATCGTCTCTCCCTCAACAATAAATAGAAGTTAGAATCAAAGGCACTGGTATAGATGAGTCTAGCAGAGGGAGTGGTGGGTTTTACTTCAGCTGGTATCTTGTTGTACATGTGATTAAACCTCTTATTAAAATTAGACAACAACTCACCATTTTCCCTCTTTAAGTCCCAAAACTCAATGTGGTAATAGAGGAGATCCTTCTTATCCCCCCAATGCTTTAGAAATGCATCATCTAAAGCCTCAATATCTTCCATAGATCTTGGGGTCAGTTCTCTGAACCATTTTCTAGCCTCTCCATCTAGGCTTTGGACAAAGACTCTCATCTAGACATCATCTTCACTAATGTCCACGTTATTAGCATAGCTATAGAATGATTCAATATGTTCTTCAATTGAAACACCTTCAGTCCCAGTGAACTAGAGGCATTCAAAGGAGTGGGCAGTACTAGAGGTCCATACCTAGCAGCTATGATTCTTTCCATTTTAGTGGGTGCTTGTGGACCTGCCATAGTTGTGGTGGCTATAAGAGTACTGACAGTCTCAATGACAGAAGGCTGAGGAGTGACTGATAAGACTAAAGGAGCATGATGGATAGGAGGTGAAGTTTCCTTTGGGTTTACAACAAAATGAGAACCTAAAGAATAAGGAGCTTTATAAATCTCTGAGAGTTTTTCCTCATTGCTAGTATTAGACGCTATACTCTCAACATGTATTTGTTCTATTGAGGGATTTTCTCCATTATAGGATTTTCTTGAAGAGCTATAGACGATTGTTTAGGTTTACCTGAACTTGATGCTCCTTTCTGCAATGCCTTTCTTTCTTTAATGATTTTTTTAGGGTCAAGTACTGGATCAGCTTGTGGCTTCTGAGGATTTCTCCTAGTATGCCTCACAAACTAAGCCAGAACAATGAAGAGGAGTCACCAAGAGGTTCGTCCTTCAGTAGAGTCGCCAGATGGATGATTACAACCAAAGAGTGTCTCGACTTTGTCCATCATTAAATTTGGGTTTGTGTCATCTCCCAGGGAAGCTGAGCTTCAGTTTCCTCTCCCCAGAAACGGTGCCAATTGTGTTAAAAGTCCAGGAAACTCTCTTACGTTGCAGCTCGGAGATGCCTGGTAACATATAATCTTCAATATTGTTCTCAGAACTATTGGAATGGATGATGGTTTGGATCAAGTCAGATAACCATTTCAGCTCTATTCTCACTCAAGACATGCATGAACACCCTAAAAAACACAAAGCTTTAGACCACTAATGCTCAATAGTTTGTAGATTTAATGGATTGATGGAGAATACTGACAGAACCCGCAGATTGCATATATGAACATATATAAATGGCTCGCTACAGGCAGCAAATGAGCTTACTGAATATATCCGCAGATGCATATATAATAACACATATAAATGACTAGCTACATGCAACAAAGAAGCTTGCAAATCTAATATATCAAAGCAGAGATAAGATGACAGTTATCTGGCCTTAGACACAAAGAAAACTTGAACAAACTGCTCAGGTGCAAGCATAGAACAGTAAAGAGAATGGACATTGAACATATAATGGCAAAAGAAGATTATATTGCTAGAATGAAGATGAGAAGCTTGAATGAATAGAAGAAGAATAATCTCCAAAAGTTGAACCTGTATTACATCTTGCTAACAACTATTTATAGCCTATTTACAATGTTCCTGAGCTATAAGAGGCTCGGAGTCTTAATCTGTCTGATCTATCCCCTAACTGTTTGATCCCCTCTATGGGCAAGCATGGCTTGGAGGTTTTCACCTTCTGACAGAGGAATAACCACATTCAGATATTTTGGATAGTTTGTTGCACTGTCTGGGAGCTCTCTTATGTTAGAGATGCTCCATAACCAATCTGTTTGTTGGGATGGGCTGCGTTGTTTGCTCCATGATCAATTCTATTGTTGTGGCTGTGCTACACTGTAGATGCCCATGATATTTCTATTTTGGGCTACCTGCATGTGCTATGGCTCCATGATCACTTTCCAGCCTCTGTTTTCCCTGCAAAATGTCTCCTGGATTATGCTATGTGCTGGAAAGGGTCCTTGGGCTTGTGTTTTCCCTCTAAAGGCTAAGAGTGACTATTTCTTCTGTTAAACATAGAAAAACACAGAAATAACTATTAAAATCCAGCCAAGATGTTCCTTTCAAACTTCAAAAGTCCTTAAATGTGGCTTATTATCCTATCGGGTATGCCCTTTGGGTCGCTATCGCCTATCGCAGGTGGCGTGGTCCCTTTATATTTTCCCCGTATTCAGAAATACGTAAAACACTCAAAAACATGAAAATTGGCTTTTCCCGGATCTCAAATTTTATGTGTTTCACTTCCCAGACCCTTTCGGGTCTGGGCTTTATCAGATCGGCATTGTCCAAGGCTCCCTTCGTATTTTCATTTAAACAGCAAAAATACACAAAAACATTAAGAATTGGGGTTTCCGCGGGCTTGAAATATGATACAATATTGTTTATAACCCCGTCGGGTCTAGTTATCAAGTCATTGTCACATATATGTAAAGGCCCCACCCCTTAAGATTTCCACCGATAGTGATTAGGCGATGCAATGTGGGCCGTTGATCTGTGTGCGCGATTGACGGTCCACGTTGAATCGATGATCCCTATCACTCATTCCACACAACCTGCACCGATACACTGTTGATACCTCCATCGATACTTCTGTCGATGGGACCTGCCGATAGCGATCATCGACGATCATTGATCTGCGGTGTCCAGCTCCGATTGCCACTGCTTGGGACCACCGATTTGCGATTTTCCACTTAGATCTGGGTGGTTGATTGGCCAAATCTAACGACAACTGTGAATTCTTTAGTTTTAAGCCTGCAGTAAGGGTTTTTGACTGATTTTGAAGTGTTTTAGCCTCCCAATAGTGCATTTTTGCCCTTCCAAGGGCTCTCCTCCCTTGCTTGTTTCGATCTTGGGATGATCTTAAGCACTTTTGAAGATTCGAAGATCATTTTTGGATCCCTTTGCATGATTTTAAGAAAACTTTGGAGACTTTGGGAGTATTTTGGGTCCATTTTTGGGCCAAATGCCAACAAAGCTAATAGGTATAAGGATGGTTTAAAGGGTTATAAGCTTTGGAACCCAGTAACAAGGAAGGTTGTGTACAGCCGAGATGTGGTGTTCAGAGAGGTGAAAGATGTTATTAAACATGAAGTCCAACCAAATGAACCTGAGAAGATAGAGTTTGAGCTAAAGGAGGAAGAATTAGACTCTACAGCAGAGGAGGAATCATAAGATGAAGAGCCACAAACTCCGGGTGTGGGAAGATCAATTTGAGAAAGAAGGCAGCCAGAAAGGTATAGTCCATCTACTGTCTGTTCAAATTTTGCTTTACCTATTACTGACGATGATCCCAGAACTGTGAAGGAAGCAGTAGATTCAGAGGATGGAAAACTCTAGAAAGAGGCCATGGTTG
>APFE031409615.1:31955-45922 GCA_000404065.3 Pinus taeda | reverse complement strand
TGAGGGATGCAGGTAACCCCACTCTATGGGGTCCAGGGTAGCACCCCAAAAAATTTTGTTTTTGGACCCTATATTAGGTTGGGCGGACCTTTCTATGGTTTTGTGCATGATTTTTCCCACATGGTTTTGGACGCGATGGTTTTCGGTCCATGGTATTGGATGCTTCAGAATGTATAAATATGTATTGTAACATTGAAAGGAAAATAATTAAAAAATCAAGCTGGTAGTCCTGGTTTTGGGATCCAGAGGAAAATCTCTATGTATATGTGTTTTATGTGTTATGCTCTTGCATTGTTTATTTTTCTGTGTTCTTAGAATTTGTATGTAGGTAATTTCTATACGGGATTAAAACCTACGGCATTGCAACATCCTCACAGCCCCATCCAGCAACATGATTAATAAATTGTAAGGGAGAAGCAGCTACAGGACATCCTGTAGAAAATCCTATAGCAGCCTATCCCACAGAATATCAATCATCAGCTACAGGTCTTCACTAGGATGATCCAGGAGCTCCACAGCAGCAGCAACATTAGATCTTTAGTCACAGACACCTGCAAAAGCCAAGAAACCATCAGCAAACAATAGAGGAGAAAGAAGAATGATCATGCAAAAAATAAACAACGCAGCATGTCTGATCTTCGACAATTGCAGCATGGCATCGAGACCACATGTAAGTATCTCGGTCACTCACTCATATGCATCATTTGATCAAATGTTGTAAGGGTTACGAGGTAGTTGGTTTATAAGTGAAAAGGTGGCCAATTAACTTGTCCACCTTCCTTGAGTCATCACATACAAAACCAGGTGTCCTCTCACACGTGGCTGCAGTCAACTCAAAGGCAGAGGAGGAGTATGACAAGAAGTGGTTAACTACAGATCTACGTGGAGTGGGAATGATGAGGTGGTAATGGGGACCAACAATCCAAAAATGGCAATGTACCTCTGCTGCTAGCACACCACCTCACCCCGAAAAGCCATAAAGGGAAGCAAAACATCATTTTCATGCATTCATGCATTCCACCTCCTCGAAACTCCATCACTCAAGTTGCTCTCATAACTCTGGCCACCCACCGAAAGCAAGGATCCATCGTTCTGAGGGAGAATGTATACAGGAGCATGCACAAGAATTCCTACAGGAACAATCTACAGGAGCAGTCTACATGATACACAGAGGTAGTCTACAGGATAGGTAGAGAGGGGTTCAAGAGGTAATATCACAAGAATTGTCCACTGCCACCATTCTAAAGAGGTAGGATCTAAAAATCCATCCTTATTACAAGGAAATGAACTAGAAATGCTCTAAAGCTAGTGGATATAACAATTGTGGGAGGTGAATTACATAGATAGGAAACTTTGTTTTCTCCTGAAATTAAAATTCTTGAGTCAAACTTCTCATCTCCTCATCAAACCTCACAAGAAAGATGATAGGAGGGTTTAATAGGAGAGAACCCATAAACACTGTGAAGATACAACAACACCCCCAAGTGCTTGAAATCTTTATAAAACACCAATGGATGGGGTTTTTCGAAAAATTCACAAGGTATGATGATGAGGTGGCTCAATAATTTTCTCATTCCCTCACTCCACATAACAGAATCCATGCCACTGTTATAGTTAGAGGGCTCACTATAGATCTCACCCTAGAGATTATTAATAGGGTCACCACACTTCCCCTAGGAATTTCATGGAGAAAAAAAGACAAAGCAGAGAGTCAGGTGGCAAAAAGGAAAATCTTTTTAGAAGGTTAAGAACCCATAGAGGATAAAAATGGAGTAAGGAGGGACAGTATGCCATACCCATGGAGTGAGGTAGGTTACCAACTCATCAAATATATCTCATGAGAGGGTAGATACAGTGTTGTTTATGGCTACCATTTTAGGATGCTTGAAGAACTAAGATTTGGGGTAGAAACACAAGTTCACCAAAGACTCAGTGTACCCTATTTCTTGATGCAACCACTCATAGACTCTAGAAACAAAGTAAAGGAAGGGAATTCCCAACAATTGGCTCACCATGGGTTGATCAGGATCCTCATTGAGGATGCCATCCAAAACCTCAGGATCCCCATAACATGGTTAGTCTTCAGAGACTTACCAGCAGAGGATGACATCAAAACCCTCACCTATGATGTTAGTCCTTATGTTAGTGAGGAGGAGGAAAAACAAGAAGAAGAAGATACATAGCTAGATGGGGATGAGATGGATGAAGAAGAAACTAATACAGAGGAACATAATGAAGCAGAAGAAAAAGGGGGATAAGAGAAGGAGGATGATGCTGAAACATAGGAGGAAACGAAGGAAGAAACTGATGGAGATAAGAAAGAACAGCAAGAGGAAGAAGATAAGAAAAACAGAGAGGAAGAAGGCATTGAAACTGAAGGGGAAGAACACAAGGAGGATTCACCTAGAGTGTCTCCAGAGGCCCCTGAGAGGGAGGCATCAGCGTCCCTCACTGCTCTCAGCACCCCAGTCAAGAAAAAAGGGAAAAGAAGGAGGCAAACCCCTCTATATTTTAGAACAAGAAATAGCACAAGAATCAAACAATGGAATCCATAAATATCAACAAAAATCCCTATTGAGATTGAAGATTCCCCTACACCAAGGGACAAAGAATCAATAATGAGAGATCAACTTGAGAGGGAAAATGCATGGCTAAGAGGACAGTTGTAGGAAAGGGAAAACCAACTAGCATGTATGGCTAGCCTCTCCTTGGAGGCCATCCAGTGTAGGATGCCAACTAAATCCTATGCTCTTTACCTCAGAGAACAATGGCTTCAATTTCAGATTAAAACACTAGCACAAAGGGGCACCATGCCATTTCAGGACTACAGGCAGTTTATTGATCTTTGTGATCAAAGTACACTAGAGGATAGGGCCAAAATGGTTAAGTTTTTCTTGCACAACATGGCCCTCACAGACATGAATGTTTGGGATCCTAATGCCAAGCTAGGAGATCTACAATTAATGGTTGGCTTTTGCATCATGGATGAACCCTGAGGAGTCAAGGGCTACAGAGATGAAAAGAATATTGGCCAGAGAGAAAAATGAACTTCTTTTCATCAGAGCTAAAAAATCAAATCCCATGGCCCTAATCAACAACCATAATCTAATTGCAAATGATCCGCACCTAGATATCTTGCTGCCCAAGAGCAAGAAATTTGAAATTTTGAAGATATGTTTAGGTAGTTGGGAGATAATAGTATACATGTCTGCTTCAGGAGATGGAACACACTGCCAAACAGCTTGAAGATCAGAGAATATCACTCCCCTCAAAGGTTCAGAGATGCACTCAATAGGACACCTATGTATAAGAAATCAATGCAAAGGTTGAAGCTCAATTGGATAGGCCTAAAACTCAGCCCACCACTACTCCTAGGGATGCTAGAAGGGAGAAAAGAAGAAGAGGAAAAGAGGCAGTGGGAAGAAGTAGAAAGGAAAGGAGGCTTCTATGAACAAGAAGAAGAGACCACAACAGAGGCATGGGATGTCAAAGAGGCTACCAGAGCCATGAAGGACATGAACACTGACTAAGTTGCTCAGAGGATGAGCAACACTTTCAGTGGGGGGGTGATGATGAGCCTCATCACTGGGTAATTATATGGGCCTTAATTCACCTCCTAGCTTAGTCAAACCAACTATTCTCAAAACTTCTTGCATACTTTTGATTATATTTTGTTTATGAGATGAGTTAGAGTTGGATATTTTTCTTTGTGGTCTAATGTGCATTTAATGCGGGACTAAAGGATAAAAGAAAGGAATTTTGGCGAAGGCCTTGGTCAAAACTCGAATGGGACAAGGGAGAGGAATTATAGGAGGTAAATCCTCCTCATTTATTACCCCCCCATTCAAATATTCCTCCATCATCTCGGAGTGCAAACAGCCAAATCATGAGGACTAGAAAGCAGCCGAGCAAGTGAAAGTCAAAGCACCAGTTTATCTCAAGATTAGGAGCCGATCCTCCTTAATTTTAAGGAAGTCATTGGAGACTTAAAATGTATAAGTAGAGAGGCCTAGGACCTCATTAGCATTCAGATTTTTTATTGGAAAACTCTACTCTATTTTCGAGCTTCAAGACTTTTGACAATTTTTTATGTAATCCATTGTTTTGATAATAAGAATGAGTTTTGTTTTGAGCCAACACTGAGTTAACTCAGAGGGTTGAAGCTCTTGGGTTAGGGCCCAACCCTAGCAGCCAAGGCTCCTCTTTATTGTACATGTATGCTAGCGTAGATTCATGGTTTAATTGTTCATTTTCTTAAGTAGCTCCATTTCCATTACAGCAGCGTAGCGTAGATTGGTTGTGTTTTAGTTTTCTTCCATTTCTGCCTTCTTTCAATTAGCAGGTTAGAAAGGAGAAAACGATCACCATAAGGTTGTCAACAGGTGTCTCGGCCTCACCTCCTCCCTCTGGGACCATGACTTGAGGAAGAGACCCTTTAGCAACCCCATAAACACAGATTTCTAGTTCTTGCATGAGCTTTGGAGTTTGTTGTCTTGATTCAGTACTTGGTTCATTTCATCGTCATCTGTTTCCATCACCCTCTTTCTGTAATAAGATCTCACTCATATTCTCATTTCCTTCAGCACTTTCTTCATGCATAATATATGCGAAAGCTAATAAATCACATCTTAATCAGATTATACCTATGGATTTCCTTACCATCTGATCCACAACAAACCTAACCAAACATCGTCAACTGCGTGTCGCATAACTGACGTATTCATTTCAGCATTTGACTTTAGGCGCTCCAAATCTCCACTGTCGATCTATTTCACTTGATCCAATGGCTATCGCGTCACCCGCTCGCCAACTATCTTGGCCGATCTCCACCATTGATCAATCCCGCATGATCCAACGGCTATCGCGCAATCTCGTGTGAATTCTTGCACGACTGATATCCAATCAAGAGCGTGTGAGAAAAGTGCTTTTCCCATGCTACGTGTCATCCACTTAGGCTAATCATGTGAAATTTAGGAATACCGCTTACAGCTCTTAGGGTGCGCGAGATATTGCTTACCATCTATAAAGACCACTCTATCGCATTACCCGCTCGCCAACTAGCTTGGCAGATCTCCATCATCAAACTGTCTCGCTTGATCCAACGGCTATCACCTCACCTGCTCACCAACTAGCTTGGCCCATATCCACGTTGATCAATCCTGCATGATCCAACCGCTATCGCGCAATCTCACATGAATTCTTGCACGACCGATATCAGATCGAGAGCACGCGATAAAAGTGATTTTCCCGTGCTATGTGTCACCCACTTAGGCTAATTGCATGAAATTTAGGAATTATGCTTACAGCTCTTAGGGCACGCGAGAGACTGCTTACCACCTACGAAGACCACTCCATCATTCTGCACGTTTTCCACCCTTCTGTTGACATGTGACTTGATGTGAGCCATCCATCTATTAACGTAATCTCCTGCAATAAGATCTCCACCACTCATCTTCCGTTAATCATGTTCGTTGATCCGACTAATCCAACGGTTCCTGTGCACTGTTGCTTCATTGCGTCTTCCTTTCACTGATTTCGATCTTCGATTGCTCTTTCGCTTGACTCCTTCCTGAACGTTGTTCTACGTATTATTTAAATGCTACCACTCCTAAGCTTTGATTTGGTTATTCAATCAAACTCCAACATTGTCCAATCATCAGAATACTCCTCTGAGCACTGTCCTCTCTCTTGGATTCTTTTTTGATTCCCTACACACTTATGTTATGCAGAATTACTCTAATCCACACGAATTTTATAATTCAATTACTCAATACACACCACACTATCCAAGCACTCCATAGACCTTCTAGCCATCCTTAACCACCTTCCATCCACCTATCACGTCTACAAGAACAATTAAATTATATGCTTGATTTTACCGAAAAAACCAAAAAAGTGAAAACAAATTTAGTTTAGTTTCCTTGCTTACACATTAGTTTCGTTTGATGCTCTTTACTTTTGTAACTTAGATAGCAGCATTAGGTTAGTGTTGATTTATCAATTCTTCTTAGCATATCTATTTAAATGGTTAATTAGGATATGGTGTGATTTAACATTACATGTTGTTTTCTTCATTATTGCAGTAGAGTGGCTCTCTTAGAATATATTTTCTCTTCTTCCATCAAAGAATCAAGCTTCTTCTGACTCTATAGAAGTCTAGCTTGGAACCCTAGGGTCTCTCGCCAAATGAACAACGACAACAAGCAGGACCTTCACTTTTACTTGTGCATATAGCACTGTCACCTCCAAGTTTGTATGAACCCCGGGTTGATAAGTAAAGATGGTAGCCCAGGAGTTGCAACATCCTTGTTACAATACTAGCACTCATCAATATCCTAATAATGTCCCTTCAACAAATTACAGATAGTAGCAAGATTACTAGAATTAATTTCCTGAGTGTAAGAAAATTATTTTTGTTCTTCACAAATTTTAGTGTCAAGCTTCCGCAAGACTGCTTTTGCTTAAATATATCTCGTTCTAGTAGCATGATCAAGAAAATGATTAGTCCTGTGATCAAAATATTATGTCCTTATGGCATGAAACCCTTTCCATCTCCTTAAACTATTTCGAATTTCAAGCCTTCTTAGAAGGGGTATTGTTGCAAGTGTTAGGGATTTAAAGATCATATAGGGTTTAAAACTCATTATTTTAGCAGCTCTATATAGCCAACAGGGCCTCGGTTAACTATTGAGTTCAATGGAGTACACATCCTTCCCTACTAGGGTTCCATTTTCTCTTAGGTTTTCCCAACCCATATGTCATGTCAGAAAAAGGATAAGGCTAGGTACTATATTGGGGGCTCTAGTTGAACTAAGACCCTCAAATCTCATTAATAAAAATGCCAACATTCAAGAAATATTGTTCCCATCATTTTCGCTCTTGGTACAGTGATGTGGGTCCAATTAGCCATGGTTGGATTTTTGTTTGTGGCTTGGTTTTATAAATAACTTTCTTCTCACCTAACATGGGACTAGTTCCATGGAAAATCAATTCTGAAATTTATCCTTCAAAATATAAGAGTATGTGTGGAGGCATTGATGCAACAATTTATTGGATATTTAATCTGATTGTTTAAGAGATATTCCTATCTTTGATTGATGCGTTGACCATGTTAGCACTCCTTAGTGTCCCAAGGCTGAGAAAGGGGGCCAAGGAGGTAACCTCAAACCAATCTTTAGATCTAGAAACTAGCCCTACCGAATCAAAGAGGTCTCTCTCATGGATCTCACAATCGGAAAAGTGACTCGAGAGGAAATAAGATGTTAGGCTAGATATTAAAGCTCAATGGTGTTTGATTTTATGGTTTGTTGGATGCAGCTCATAAATCTAGGTACTAGGCTAAGGCTTCTAATGATCAATTACAAAGATATAATGGGGCAAGGTGGGCATGATCAGTGGTAGAAATAGTTTGTTGTGGTGGTGCAGAGATGAAGAGGTAAAAGGTCAGAATGAGCATGTAACCATGAATTCATTGATCAAGAAGAAAGAACACTAGCATGAAAATCTCATCAAAACAGAGCATATAACTTATGAATTCTATTTAAAACTCATGAGATGTTCACAAGAAAGCATAGAGATTGTAAGAAAAATAAATATCAGAGAAAAACACTGCCACATAAGCATACCACAAGAATCCTAAGATAATAACTGCAACTAGTTGTTATATTACTGTAAAATGTAAACTAGATCCAAGCTATGATTCACAAACATCCAACACACAATACTTCAAAATCTAAAGTATTTATACAATCATTTACAAAAATAAATATCTTGAAACAGAATTCAAGATTTGTTACAAAAATTATAAAAATAGATCAATATTTATAATAATGTCAGTCGGCTGAGTTTTTGGTGTTGTTTTGGGTATTCTGGTGGCACCTGAGGCCTCGAATGGAAATTGTTGTTTGTCCTACTAGCTGATGAAATGTGTTGTTGTCCCTGTTTTTATGCATTCTGTTTGAGTGGAGGTGAAATGGAAATGTGTCGAAAATGTCCTCATTATCCTTTGAGCAAAGGTGAAATGGATGATTTGGTGCTCTGTGAATGGAGAGCATAGTCGTTCAATTGGGAAATTACATGAAAAAAATAACAAGAAATCATGGTGTTCGAGAGCGTAGAAAATGAACTGATTTTGACCATCGGTGGAAGGGGTAACGAAAGGATTATTAGCCGTTGATTTGGGCTTGCTGATCGGGGCAATTGTATATTGCAATCACAATAGGGAAAGGGGCCTTTTAGCATGTTTCATAGTGTTTTGTCGACAGGCTAGACCCGAAACTTTAACAAACATAACCTATAACATATTGCATTTGTTGACTTTATCGCAATCAACAATTGGGTGTTATCGCAATCGACGAGCAAAGGAGAAGCAGATATCGGTGGAGGAGGAAGGAACTTTGCGGTATCGTCAAGCAGGACTTATCGGTAGAGGAGTAGTATCGACGAAGGGACTTAGTGTAATGCAATGACTGTAAAGGAGACCGTTTTACATTAAAACACAGGACAACCGGACTTGAAAAACCTTCAAAACCATCCTATAAAAATATCACATTTGAAACGTTGATCACAATCGCATTGCGTAGGGGGAGCAGACAAGGATACCACTCTTGGACCTAAAAATATTTCAAATCAAGCAGATAATCTTGTCTTGTCCTCCAATGTCACAACACTAAGATGAGTTCTTCCATTGTGGGACTATCATGAGAAATACACGATTGCGATCGCGTGATAACAATAAGAAAAGGGAGAGGCTATGGGAGCACAATGGGGTATGAGACTTGCATTTAAGGTGCCACATGACTTGCAGGCCTGTTTAGTGCTTAAGAGGTAGGGGCTTATATATAATGTATTACGTACATTACAATGTAATGTATTACAAAAAACTTTGCGACCATGTTTAATGATATGGGGAACGACTAGAGTTGGGTTCTTTAACAAAAATGGATTATAATAAATGAAATGATATGGGATATGGCTAGAGTTAAATGGAAAAGAATGGGAAAATAGAAAATGGCTAGAGTTTGGAAATATGAAGGGAGAATGAAATTAAGGCTTGAAAAGGGAAGGGACGATGAGACAAGTCAAATTTAATATAAAAGTTATAATTTGATAAAAAAATATGTCATCAATATGAAAGAGTACATTTGATCATGGATACTATTCAACACTAACATTGGCTCCAACTGGGATGAAAACTCCTTTAGGAGGTGTCAAGAACCATAGATCTCTGAATTTGCAGATCAGTGCCTAGTCCATTGGGCTGCTCCCAACCATTACCCTGGGACCTAATGACTTGCAACCAACTTATTCTGTAATCAAACCCAAATTGAAAACCAAACTAGACACCAATGCAAACCAAAATTAAATTATTGTAGGTTGAAACAATGTTAAAAAACTTACTGCTAAAAACCAAAGCTATGTACTGGAAAAAATTCTCAAAGTGCTGACCTCATTCACACTCCTTCTTACTCTAATTGATCGATAACCTACTCACTCAAGTGATACAAAATTTCCAATGAAGCCAAAAAATGAGGTG
Source organism: Pinus taeda (assembly GCA_000404065.3). Lineage (NCBI taxonomy): Eukaryota > Viridiplantae > Streptophyta > Pinopsida > Pinales > Pinaceae > Pinus > Pinus taeda. The sequence goes on along the minus strand of APFE031409615.1, from coordinate 36,387 downwards.
GCCATTCAATGAAATTCTGCTCACATCCTCTATAAGCGAACATAATGATGTACATGTAGTCAACTCTCAAGGAAAACTGAAACCAAGAGTTATGCTCACAAATGAAACAACATTTTCCTTTTCCCATGCTTGCAAAAGACTGCCCAAGGGGTCTTGAAAATCATGAAACATTACCTCCTTTGATGAGTGCAACAAATCAATAAAAGGATCTTCAAATGGAGGATCTGACTGGTTACACTTCCTTTCTAGGCAGTCTTCATAGCATGGTTTCAAATTTTCATTTGCATCCTTGCTTTCTTTGAGCTTCAACTCAAAACTGTTGTGATAAGGCAATAAGACTTCCTGTGACATCTATGATGAATGTGATGAGACTACTGATGGACAAGATAACAATGCCATTTTTTGAACTAAATCTCCCTTACCCCTATTTTCATGCTCACATATAACCAAAGGAGGACCACTTTGACTGCAAAACTCATCCAAATAATTTCCTACTAGATCACTGCAAATATGAGGAGGATGTTGTAACCTGCTGTGGATCGGTTCTGATGAAACTGCATGATCTTGTATAAGCTCTTCATGTTGCACATTTTCGGTTGAATTTTCAAATTGAATGTTGCTTGGTAACTGTGATTGCGGGCTGAAAGAAGGCTCTATATTACAAACAACATTCTCAACAATTTCTGGAGAAGATTGCCACTGTTGTCAACTTGCTTATTTGCTTCCTTGGCAACCTTATAGTTTTTTCTTATTTTTGCAAATGAGGAGAAACACAAGGGTAAGGAGTCTCAATCAAGAAGTTCATTGTCTTCTTCGTGCTCAATATCAAAGCTAAAAGACTTTTGATTTCTAATCTTGGGAAAGTTTTCTCTGAGAAATTGAAATGAAGCAAAACATAGGGGAAAAGACCTTTTACTTACTTTGAAAAATTTTGCATTTTCTTCATTGCTGTCCTAATTGATATGCACAGGATGAGTACTATATTCGAGTTGTTGTAATTGAACTTCATCCTCCTAAAAACATGTCGTTGATTGCTTTGAAGAGTCAGCCTCGATTTCGACAACATAGTCATAATCATACTTATTATACTTGGGTAACTCATCAATACAAGGATGGACATCAAGGATACACATTAGATCAACATATTTCTTCTCAACAGGTTGATCTACAAATCCATTTTCATGATTGTCCATAAATGAATACAAAAAAAATCATTTTCTAATCTACGGTAACAAGGATTAGCAGCAAAATGGTTAGGACCATTAACCTCTTCTTCTTCTGCAATAAGTGGGATATGGTGTTTTTGAATAGAAAGTTCATCTCTCATGGTGATCTTTCATATCATTTCTTCCATTGTACTTACCAAAATGTCGAACTTCACTTCTCAAGATGTTAGGTGCTCCTTCTCTATATTCTCCCTCTCTGCTTCCTTCAACTTTGAACTTTTGACTAGCATATTAGCTTTCACAGCTATTACACTGTCCTGCATTTCTTTGAGTGTGGTAGGGTCCCTTTCTCTCAATTCAAATTCCATTTACAGATCAAAATCACCCGAGTAGTGTAAGAGAGCTAAACCGGGAGGTGGTTTGATATCAGCAGGGATTGAATGGTATACTTGATTGAACCTAGCTAAAAAGTGTTGCACTATTTCTCCTGGTTGTCTTTTCAAATGGTTATATTCTTCTAAAATCATAAAATTATTCCTCTTAATCATCCATTTATCACTAAAGACTTTCACAAACTAATGGAAATAAAAAATGCTTGCAGTTGGCAAGTTTTTGAACCATTTCTTGGCTTCACCTTGCAAATATAGAGCAAAACTCCTGATACTAACATCATCTTCTTCAACCTCAAAAAGGTCAAGAAATTTTTCAAAATTATGAATGCGTTTTTCAGTAGTGATGTTACCATATTCCCCGTCAAACCTAGGAAGATATTTGTAACAATATTGAGTGAAATCGGTGAGTATAGGAGGTAATATGAGAGGCTTGTACCTATCTAGAATTTTACAAGTTATAGGAGTATGTATAGAAGCTATGGGATTATTCTTGATCTCTTCAAGCTCATCAGGTTGAATATAATCAACATAGGTTTTAGAAGAAGGGTCTTGATCAATATCAAAAGCGCAAGGACAATTTGTATTCACAATCTTCAAAGGAAAGGAATCAAATGCAGGTCTGGGATCTTTTCTCAAATATAGTATACTTTGGAAAACCTTCTTGACATTCTCAGCAAAAAGAGAGGAAATAATTTATGACAAATAACATGATGTCTTGGATGAAAGTCCAAGTTGAATACCTGATATTTCCATATTGTATTTTCATGTTTCTGTTGGTAGCTTCAGTGGAGTCTTCAAATTAATTTGAAAGTTGAATAGAGTCACCAAGTGAATGATTCAGCCTTCATATGTATCTGAATGTTGTCCACCATTAGTAAATCAGATCTAAACTTTGATAATATTTCCCAAGGAATATGAAATTTTTCTCTCTCCCCAATATGGTTGCTCAAAATGTTAGCACTCCTCAGTGTCCCAACACTGTGAAAGGAAGCCAAGGAGGTAACCTCAAACCAATCTTTAGTTTTGGGAGCTAGCCCGACCAAATTAGAGAGGGCTCTCTCAAGGATCTCACAATTGACAAAGTGACTACAGAGGAAATAAGATGTTGGGCTAGATATTAAAGCTCAATGGTGTTTGATTTTATGGTTTGTTGGATGAAGCTCATAGATCTAGGAACTACACTAAGGTTTCTAATGATCAATTGCAGAGATATAATGGGGCAAGGTAGGAATGATCAATGACAAAAAAAGTTTGTCGTGGTGGTGCAAAGATGAAGAGGTAAAGGATCAGAATGAGCATGTAACCATGAATTCATTCATCAAGAACAAAGAACACTTGCATGAAAATCTCATTAAAAAAAACATATAACTTATGAATTATGTTTAAAACTCATCAGATGATCACAAGAAAGCATAGAGATGGTATGGAAAAAAAATATTAGAGAAAAAAATTGTCATATAAGCATACCACAAGAAACCCAAGATAATAACTGCAACTGGTTGTTATATTACTGCAAAATGTACACTAACTCAAAGCTATGATTCACAAACATCCAACACAATACTTCAAAATCTGAAGTATTTATACAATCATTTACAAAAGTAAATATATTGAAACATAATTCAATATTTGTTACAAAAAATATAAAAATAGACCAATACTGCTAGTAATATCAGCCATCTGAGTTTCTGGTACTGTTCTAGGTATTTTGGTGGTAACTAAGGCCTCAAATAGACATTACTAATAATCTTGCTCACTGATGAACTACGTTGTTGTCCTTGTTTTTATGCATTTTGTTTGAGTAGAGGTGAAATGGAAATGCGTCGAAAATGTCCTCACTGTCCTCTGAGCGGAGGCAAAATGGATGATTTGGTGCTCTGTGAATGGAGGTCATAGTCGTTCAGTTGGGAAATTACATGAAAAAAAACAACGAGAAATCTTGGCCAGGAGCTGTTGATGGTACTGGAACCGCCAACATGTCAAAGGGATCTCCTCGGTAAGAAGTCCCAATTAGAGCTCACACTGTTTGGTGTAGGAGTCCCAGCAGTGGGTCGTAAGGTAATTCCTTGACCACGATGTCGCACAGAGGTAATTAAGATAACTTTGTCAGTAGCAAGGGTGTGATTGATGCAGTGAGTCAAGGAATGAGTATGAGAGGTTCCAACACTTAAAAAGGGGAGGAAGGTGAAGGTGAGTTCTAGGTTGAAAGGGACCAATCCCAACTTGGCTAGGAACATGCAACATAAAGGACATGGACAACTTCCGGTAGAGCAGTCGACACGAATGCAGTAGTCCCAACATACAAGGTAAGATAACATGAACAACACTAACGGATCAGTCTGAGACGAGTGTGATGGTTGATATAACAAGGTTAAGAAAAAGGTATGTCTGGTGTCCGACATAGCAATCGACATGGACGGTGACAGCATTAACAACATATGCAACAAATTAACAACAAGATTCATATAATTTCATGTGACTCAGTTCATACACAAGTACATAAGTTAAACAACATATATCATTAAGGCAACCGGAGCAGTCCAACTACAATAAAAACATATGCATGAAAATGTGCTAGCTTTTATTATATAAAGAAGTGTAAGTTGCAATCATACAATACACCATGTAAACCTACTAACCCTATCAGTAGAATGTTACAGCCACATCCACTTGCTCCTCCAAAGAGATGTACTAGCTTCATGCAGTGGAGAAGCCAAGGCACGTTACAATATTGTCCAAGCCTTCTTCAAGATAGTCTTAGTAGAAGCTTGGCTGACCAAAAGCCTATACAATGAATTATGAGGGACTATTTATAGAAAAGGGTGGGGTGACCCTTGACATTCCCCTTTGTGACAGTTCAACTACCCTCATGAC
>APFE031409615.1:1246-26909 GCA_000404065.3 Pinus taeda | reverse complement strand
TGGGAACTCGAAGGACTCACAACCAACTCTGCATGAAAATTAAGTGGAGTGATGTTGGGAGGGTGTGAAGAATGAATATATGTGTGAACATGATCCTCAACATCACTGGGCGATGGTGGAACTATTGAATGAAAGGGAGGCAGACAACCTGTTGAGAGAGTTCCTGCTCCCACATGGGATTGTGTAGTTCCATCAACGAATAAGGTTTAGTGAGGTTTGACATTAAGCATTTTCTTGGGATAGGCAAATTTCTTAAAGAAATACTCAAACTGATCACAAAGACAAGTAAACTTCATCTGGATCTTCGGAGCTTGAAACTATAATTCATGGAAATGCTGCCAAAAATCAATAACAGATTTACGTTGAGCCTTTCGTTGCTGTTACAGTTTCTGGTCAAGATGGCCTGGATCAAAATGATAGAACGTGTCTTCAATAAGATCACATAAGTGCTGATATGAGTGCACGGTGTCAACCGGTAGGCTGAGCACCCGAAAAAATGGGGATTCGCAAAGTGTAAATGCAAGCAGCAGACCAGCCTGTTTGTCAGTAAACTCATCTTCCTCATAAATCATGGAAAGGAAGTTATGTAAGTGCTCAGGCTAGGCCACTTCTCCTTCACCATCATATGTGTGAGTGGACAAGAGATTGAAAAGCTTTCTCGAGATGGAGACATCTTCATGATTCAAAAAACACCTCAGTGGAAGAAGATTGCAAGATTCTATGAAAGATATGCAAAGGTTTAAAACTGGATGACAGGACATTGCTTGTCAAAAAGCCCTCCTTCTAGCACCAAAAATGTTGACGGTACTGGACCAGCCAACATGTCAAGGGGATCTCCTCGGTAAGAAGTCCCAATTAGACCTCAGACCGTTTGGTGTAGTAGTCCCACTAGTGGGTTGTAAGGTAATGCCTTGACCATGATGTCGCACAGAGGCAAGTAAGATAAATCTGTCAGTAGCAAGGGTACGACTAATGCAGTGAGTCAAGGAATGAATATGAGAGGTTCCAACACTTCAAAAGGGGAGGAAGGTGAAGGTGAGTTCTAGGTTTAAAGGGATCAGTCCCAACTCGGCTAGGAACACACAGCACAAAGGACATTCACAACTTCCGACAGAGCAGTCGACATAGATGCAGTAGTCCCAACATAAAGGGTAAGATACCACGAACAACACTCACGGATCAGTCTAAGATGAGTGTGACTGTTGACATAACAAGGTTAAGGGAAAGGTCTGTCTGGTATCCGGCAGAGAAGTTGACACAAATGGTGACATCATTAACAACATATGCAACAAATTAACAACAAGATTCATATAATTTCATGTGAATCGGTTCATACACAAGTACGTAAGTTAAACAACATATATCATTAAGGAAACTAGAGCAGTCCAACTACAATAATAAAATATGCATGAAAATGTGTTGGCTTTTATTATATAAAGAAGTGTAAGTCACAATGATACAATACAACATGTAAACCTACTAGCCCTATCAGTAGAATGTTAGAGCCACATCTGGCCGCTCCTCCAAAGAGATGTACTAGCTCCATGCAGTGGAGAAGCCAAGGCGTGTTACAATATTTTCCAAGCCTTCTTCATTATAGTCTTAGTAGAAGCTTGGCTAACCAAAAGCCTATACAATGAGTTATGAGGGACTATTTATAACAAAGGGTGGGGTGACCCTTAACATTCCCCTTTATGACAGTTCAACTACCCTCAAGATTCTTCACCTACTCTATGACTGTTACATCCAACTGTTAATACTCGACTTACACTTGACATGACTCAACATTACAATGCACATCTACTCATGTGAGACAACATGGCTTGAGCAAGTTTTGCAAGACATTAGTGACACTCGGTCCGTTGTGGTGAGACCAACTCTTTGACATGCTTGTGATGGTGAAGTTGGTGAGCGGATGCCAAGCTTGGTCATCTATGATGGTGTGCATGCACCTCATGGTGACATCTTGCTAAAGAAAACTCTTGCCTCTATTGCAACTAGTGCATTGGTTTAGCCCCTTCATCCAACTCGTTTGCTAACATGTGCATGGTCTTCTTGGGATAGGTTCAATGGCAACACACTGATCCATAGTGTCCATGCTGATCTTCAAGTGTGTATTGGTGGTCATGCCCATCAACTTGCCGAAGTGCATGTTCATCCCCCGTTGGACTTGCTTCTTGTCTTCGCCTTGGTGAGTGTGTTGAATGGGTTGGATTGCATGTGTGCACTCAACAACATGCATGATGCTAGATCCTTTGCATACAATCAACAACACTGCTCACCATGTTTGCTTTGTGTCAATTGCTAGGATGGATCCTTAACTTGTATTGGTGCAATTTCATCCGTGAGTCCCACTGTTGTTCATGTTCTTGTTGCAACTCATTGGTCTATCTGTGAAACTTCATGTTCTTCTTGAGTTGCTGCTTGGACACATGCAACTCCTTTTTTGTTCCATCTTCTGCCTTCGCGTGATCTTCACATCATGTTGTTACTTCATAGCATGAGTCTCCAAAGTTGCTTTCATTATCAGTGGATCTTCTTGATCTTGCAACTTTGCTCCACCTCTATGTTTTCCACAACCTTACTCTTGCATTCACTACATTTGCTTCATTCAGTATGCTACCTTTAGCTACTATTCATGATGCTACTCATTGTGATGCTGCTGCTTGATGTCCTTATCCATGAAAAACTTGATGTCTTCATGAGTAGGTAAGCCCATGGACACTTGATCGACTACATCCCCAAGCGTGCTCTGAATGGTGTCTCGGTCTCTGCTCTCTTGGAAACCATTTTACCTGTACTACTGAGAGGTAGGTGAACACCAATGATACCTGGAGACATGGCAACACTCAAAGAAAGAAATCTATCAGTAAAAAACCAAAATGAACATGAGAACTGACTTACAACATACCTGGGTGAATGATCATGAAGGTTGCATAATTTCGTCATGGAGGTCAGGAGACCTACTGCAGAGATTGTACAAAGCACAGTCCAGGATACTGGGAGACCGACTGACTGCTAGAACTGCAAAATGTCCAACCAAATGGGGAAGACTACTGGCCCAGGGACAAATTTGCGCAAATTTTTGGACCAAGCAGCCACTGACCTCTAGAAATGCACAATTCAGTCCAGAAGGTTAGTCCTAGACTACAATGTGAAAATCTGGAGGGGAAGGTGAGCCTTCCTTCTCCAAATTGCATAATGCAGCCTTGGTGAAGGCAGAGACTAGGCCAAGGTTGGCCCAACTCGTCGACGGGCAACTAAAAGAAAGTAAATTGATGAAATGCATGGCGACACTAAGTGATAGCAGAAGTGATAAACAGTGCATGCAAACCATGAATTGAAGATTGAGAAATCATATCAACATGAATTTGGGTGAGGCCATTCGCTAGTTGGGCGAGCGTTCGTGCAAAGAAGTTTCATTCATGCGACAACAGTGAGATAACAACAAAAATTGAAACAGGCTAGGACAATCTACAATATATGTAAACAACAACAGGCGTTCAAAGAAATCAAGCAAACAATACTCACACAAGCGAATACACAAAAAGTGACAAAAATGCAGCACAAGGCATGGGAAGCGAGCTTACACCAAAACAACTGAGTTGAATGTGCTGACTACTCCTAGATGTGATGTGGGATGTTAGAGATACAAGGTTGATGTGAGGAATGAGCTCTGCAGCATCCGGTTGATGAGTTTTGATAACATCAAGGTTATGAAGTGCATGCCACAAATCTAGGGGAAGTGACACTTGGAGGGAGGTTTTAGAATTACTCCTTGCATGTAACCTCCAACTGCTAAACATAGATCCCTAAAAAAAGGGATGCCTTTGCATGCTTCCTTGGGAGAAGTGGCCTATGCATGCAAGTTTGTTTTGCTCAGTGCTGGAGGGAACCACTCAACTCAGTTGCACATGCAAGGGACTGCTTGACTGCTGGAGAAAAATGCGCATTTCTGACCATCGGTTAGGTTGACTGCCCTAGGGGTTTGCACAATTTTTGGGCCTAGCAGCTAACTGCTGCCTAGATTTGTGCAAATCCTGGGCTGAACTGCCTGTTGATGGGAAAAATTGTGCAATTCCTATTGGGAGGGTTGGCTGGCAAGATTGCGCAATCCAGGAGACCAACAGGTTGTCATACGGAATTGCGCAATCCCTAGAGGGAAAGGCTAGTTGCCCTCCAGAAATGTGCAAATTTCACTGGGAAGTTGCTTAGCCTGCAGTTGGACCAAGTCCAAATGAGTAACCTGTGAAGGGAAAAGATCAAACTGTGATTGATAGGCTGCCTTTGAGCAAGAAAGACACTTAATCTTGAGGACTTGATGAAGTAAGGGAAGCTGTTGTGAAGGTTGGTAAGGGAGGCTCCAAAACAGACTAAGGAAAAATTTTTGAGGTGGTTGTAGTCGCTACAATAGGAACGTAGAAAATGAATTGCTTTTGACCATCCGTGGAAGGGGTAATGGGAGGATTATTAACTGTTGATTTGGGCCTATTGATCCGCGTTGTTGTATATCGCAATCACAATAGGGAGAGGTGCCTTCACCATGTTTCATAATGTTTTTCCGACGGGTTGGACCCGAAACTTTAATAAACATAACTTATAACATATCACATCCATTGACTTTATCACAATCAACAAGGAAGACTATCGCAACCAGTGAGTAGAGGAGAAGTAGATATCGACAAAGGGGGAAGGAACTTTGTGATATTGGTGAACGAGACTTATTGGCGATGGAGCAGTATTGGTGGAGGGAATTATCGTAATGAAATGAATGTAAATGAGGCTTTTTTGAATTAAAACATGATACAATCGGACTTGAAAAACCTTCAAAACCATCCTATAAAAATATTGCATCTGAAACGCTAATCGAAATCGAATTATGGAGGGGGAGCAGATATGAATACCACTCTCGGTCCCGAAAATATTTCAAATCCAGTAGATAATCTTGTTGGGTCTGCCAATGTTGCAACAATAAGATGAGCTCTACCATTGCGGGATTGTCATGAGAAATCCACAATTGTGATCGCGCGATTGCAATAGGAAAAGGGAGAGGTTATGGGAGTGAAATGGGGTATGAGACTTGCATTTAAGGCACCACATGACCTGCGAGCCCATTTAGTGCTTAAGAGGTGGGGGCTTATATATAATGTACTACGTACATTACAGGGTAATGTATTAAAAAAGACTTTGTGGCCATGTTTAATAATATGGGGAATGACTAGAGTTGGATTCTTTAACAAAAATGGATTATAATAAATGAAATGATATGGGAGATGGCTAGAGTTAAATGGAAAATAATGGGAAAGTAGAAAATGGCTAGAGTTTGGAAATATGAAGGGAGAATGAAATTAAGGCTGGAAAAGGGAAAAACGTAGTCATGAGTCCACGAGACAAGTGAAATTTAATCTGGAAGTATTATAATTTGAAAAAACATTATGTCATCAATATGAAAGAATACATTTGATCATGGATACTATTCAACACTAACAGGGCACATCCAAAACATTTATAGTATTCGACGCTCTTGTTGGGGTTGCATTCCTTTTTGTCCTTGCTTTTGTTCCTGAGATGAAATGTCTGAGCTTTAAGGAGGTCAATAAATTATGACAAGGAAGATCATATAGTGGTATTATAGGTGAGGAAGGCTATTTTAACAAACCCCTTCTTAATGATCATCATACTTTCTGAAGTAGCAAATAAGATATTGAAATCTCTCATGAGAGAGGGCATTCAAATCAATTGTTGCAAATCTTTGGATGCCATTTTTTAGGTATTATAGGAGAATGTGAAACTTAAATGGCATATCACCCATCATATCGACAAGTTTTTCATGGTGGCATATCGACATGTTTTGCATGGTGACAACTATGTCATAATTTGCACTATTTCTTGATAAGATACTCTTATTTTTTTGAAAATTCCATTGGATATGTTGGATAACAGTTGATTCTAACATCATTCATCAACACCCACTTTTAAAAGCTTTTTCATTGCTACCACTCCCCAAATATAGGAATTTTATTTTAGCACTACATTTGCATATGCAAAGGATATATACTTTATGCTTTCCTTGATTTGGGATATACATAATTCCGCTCTATTGAAGTTACTTCATTTGTAGATTAGCTTACGCACAAAACAATGGGATTTTTTGGGTTACTCTCCTAACACTTATGGTGGTCCAAACACTTTAGGTATCAGTATTTCCATACTGTTGTTTTTGGGGATGATGGTCTTCCATTGGAAATACAAATATAGAATAAAGAAATGTGTCAACGAGATGAGTTTGGATTTGTTGCACATTACAGGTACAAGGAGGGTGAATAAACACATTGTTCCTTCATTGTTCAGATGGTCGAGTAGGAATATGGGTGATAATTTGGAACAATGATATTATGGACACTAAACTATGGTTATCTCCCTAGGATGCAGACATGAGACCACCTAGCAATTTCCCTTCCCATAAAGATGGTTGCCCACATATGGATAAATTCTATAGCCCACCATGTGGCACACATGATAGTCTCCTTCTAATTATGTTGGAAGATGATAAAGTGAGCATGGTATTCTTAAAAACACCATATTATGATGTAGATGTTTTGCAATCTGCTTGTTTTGAAATTCATATTTTACACAATTTTTTATGTATGTTGTTTGTACCATCAAATCAATTTCATGAATAAAGGATTGCTTATTGTTGTTAAATAGATGATTGTGCAAGAACTACCTCCAAATTCGATTGTGAAGGCTTTTCTAGACAAAATAACTTATGGAAGTTTATTTTTTACATCTTATAGTTTTCCAATACAAGAGGAGTTGAAGCCAAGAGTGAATCAAAAAATCGTTATTGATTCTTTTTAGAAGCTAAAAATGTGTGATTTAGTTGAATTGACTCTGTCAATACCACATATGTTTTTGATTGGATACAGGAAAGAAATAATTCAAATGTTTTGGTAAGGCATATGAATTCCAGGATGAAATAAGCCATATGGTAGGAAATAATTCTCAAGTTGTAGTTATGTCATCACTTGTGTCAGAACTGGCCAATTGTTTTTGGAGTGAATTAGAAAGAATCATGACCAAGATATTTACTTCTCTGAATTATAGTCAACAACAAGGTTCAATTTCATTACACCAATATGCTTGTTATGAGCTCAACATGTCACTTATGGAAATTGAAACTGGCTGGGAAGGATAACAATCATTCCTCACAACCACAAAAGATAAACCCAATTGAAAATTTGTTTGTGGATCTTATAATTAATATCGTGATGACCATAATTTTTTTGTAGCAAATTCATTCCACTCTTTGAATAATTTAAAGCACGTTATTTTAACAAGGCTAGGAGATATGTATGGATAACCAAGAAAGGAAGGTTTGGGATTGTCTTGGCTATTTCGATTCTCATCTTTCTATTTCACTTCTTTACAGAAAACTATATATTCAAATATGAAATCAATTCCAATCAAACTAAAATAGAGAAGCCTAATTATGAAGATGTTTCTCTCTCCAGTACCTTGCAATGATGTTTTTTTTTTTATTTATACTTGAATTTCACTCATAATAACCTGGATTTATATGTTTCTTTTAACACAAATTGACATAACAGTAAACATATGAATATTAAATTAAGTATGACTTAAAGATGGTTAAAATAACCTCAACTTTAGCCCATGCATGTGGCAACATAATTTATGAGGTGTGAAGTTTTACTAGAGGCACTATGTGTTTGTTTGTTTTGGTTAGAAAAAGGGTTTGCTCTTGGTTTTATGTGACTTTCAATTTATCACTTGTAGAAAGTTGAGAAACGGAAAATAATAATGTGTGAAATTTATCTTGCATAAATTTATGTTGAATGAAAGGATATAGAATTTAACCAAGCTACGGTTTTCTTTGGTAAAGGTAGAAGAACATCTTAAAAATCTGCCTACAAATACACCATATACAAAGTTTGAACACAAGTAATACATGGATTTTTTTTTGTTTGTAGATATGTTATTTTTTCTATCAAAGATATCACAAGAAGAAAAATATTGATATTGTAGGAATTGTTTGAGGACCTCATTAAGATCGATTTTTCTGATGTCCTACTTGATTGATACATTCTCGTGACAGGAAGGCTTTAAATATGAATTAATATGTTCTAGAAACAAATCAGATTCAAATTTTATTGATATAAAACATAATAATAAAAATGTTAATGCCTTCGTTTGGTTGTTACTTAACTCTGGTGAGGATGGGGATACAATGTAGAGCATGTCTTGGATATCATTCATTTGTTGTTGGAGATCCTTCAGGCACCTGAGGCATCGACTTTGGAAATGATTCTAGTAGGTATTCCTATGGTTTTTAATGTTCTGATTCTTTCACATTATGGTTATTTTGCGCAAGAAAATGTTTTAGGAATGCTAGACAAGACATTGGTGGACAAGTAAACAAATTTCTTATATTTTCAATGTTCATTCCATGATATCCTCTCTTTATTGTTTAATTGTATTTTGAATGTTTCTTTTTATTTTGTTGTCTTTTAACCATGAAATTAAAAATACTTGGTATCATGTCCATTTGAAAACATCCAAAGCTTGAAGATGAGTTTAGTATTACAAGATATTAATGGAAATACTTTTAGTTGTTTTGTGTGAAAATATTTTCATGGCTATTAAAAACGTTTACTTTCATGTTATCTTAGAACATGTTGTCTATATACTTGACCAAGTTCACTCGTTAGATAATGAAATGTTGTTGCAAATAAAACAAGAAGGGTTAAATATCACACCTCAGATTATTTATTTTAACAAGCTATCTACAACTTGATCTTTTTAACATGAAACTTAGTTGGAATAATTGTGCCTAAGCTTTCTCGAAAGGTTGAATATAACTAAGTTACTAAGGTGTTCTTTTCCATGGTGATGTTTTACTTGCTTTGTTTATACAAGTCATATGGTCACATAATGGCCACTATCCCCAACTGAAGAAAACTTGTTCAAGTTTCTTTCTTTTATGGGGGAAAATGGAATTGACATTGTTGATGTTGAGGTATATGTCGTATAAATCTTTTGTAGTCTACTTTAGTTTATATTCAAGTATTCGTCGTATTTCATGTCTTATGCTCGGCATTGTATCTTCTTTCATTTTTAGGAGAGGAACTCAATATTGATGATAAGAAGCAAGAATTGAAGGAAGATGAGAAAAAATGAAAGAGAGAAAAGAAGTGGTCTAGTGATACCCTTAGAGCCAATACCTTGCATAAGACACACACATAGAGACTGATGGTCAAGTCTTATTAGTGAATTCACTTGCAATGCTCTAACAACACAGTGATAATGTTTTGAAATGATGAAACAATATTTCATGTGTAAATTGTAGTCCAACCAATATTAAGTTGGAAACTCATATTGTAATATTTGACATTTTATATAATAAAATTTATATGGTTGAAATTATTTGTATTTGCACTTGATATTATTTAGTCTTGTAATTAACATATGTAACTTTGCATTATTATATTAGATGAACATGTGCATTATATGACATTTTTTTAAATTTAGTTGCAAAATAATATTAATTAATTTATGTTGATTAATAATGAGCAAATAAATCAATATAAAACTACTAAATTAGTGGTTTATATTGGTTAATGATGAACACAAATAAATGAATATATGACTAAATTAGTCGTTTATAATGATTATGAATGAAATGAAATGAAATTAATAGAAACTACTAAATTGGTCATTTATAATGAATATGAAAATAATAATAAAAGATAAATGACTACTACAAATGATAAATTTGTGATTAAAATGATGACTAAATTTTGCATATATATGACTATTAATAGCTAATTTATAGTATCTTATAACACGACTAAAATTTAGTCATATTTCTTTGGTCATTAATTGGTTTCAAATGATGACTAAAATTTGCATATATCTGACTATTAGTAGCTAACCTACAATATCTTATAACACGACCAACATTTTGGTTATATTTCTCTGGTTAATAATTAGTTTTTATCGAGTAATCATATAGTAATATATTTGGACATTAATTGTTGCAATTAATGACTAAATCGATGACTAAATTAATGACAAAAATTATGACTAAATATACTACTAGATGATAAAATTGAGACAACCAATTAATGACTAAGCTAAAAATGACTAAAAGTTGATTACATTATAAGATACTGTAAATTACCTATTATTGGTCACCAACTGAAAAATGGTCGTTTATATGAAAATTTTAGTCATTTTTTTAGTAACTAATTAGCCATTTTGTAATAGTGAAACATATGACTGGGGACAAGAGAAACTTTCTGTCTCTAAAAGAAAAGGATGGAGGAAACAATGTCACCATTGGAAACAATGCTCCAACTAGAATCAAGGGTGAAGGCATTGTCAGTCTTGATAAAAAAATAGTGTCATGCGGAAAGAGTTATTTTTGCGGACAAACCTAACCTCCCTAGGAGTCTAAGACTCTCTAGTGACAAACAAGACAAACAAGGGCAATCCTTCTCTAAACATACATTATTCTATGAGAAACCAAGTGTTGTTCGATCCTACCTCAAATCCAACGCTTGTTGTAGCAGTCCAGCCTTGCTGATCCAGATGAGCTCCTCCTTCACTTTACGACCTGCATACACTAACAGTCAAACGATTACATAACACCTGAATATTTCATAAAACAAAGCATATTCATCATATAAACCAAGGAGTACATGAAATAATTCATTAACAACAAATCATTGAGAAGAATGGACTTATTTGTATTAAGGAAATAAAAAAAGGAACCATTACAACCTGAGCCTTGGTGTTGTGCAAGCTCCTCCCAGGGTCCAACAAGAGATTTCCTCTACTTTGACAAGCTCACCTACTTTCAATATGGCAACAAGAAAGGATGGCAATCTCTCCTCACAAGCTTACAATGGAAGTCCTAATTCCAGCAGCATCTACCCTTTGGAATGTTCAGCTTTTAACCTCCCCTCCCTTGGCCCAATGCCTGTATTATAGTGTTCTAGAGGAAGTTATTCAGTTCCAACATCAATGGGATACTCCCTCTTTTGGATGAGGTAGCTCCTCTCTTGATGGGATAAGTTCCTCTATCATAGGGATGCATGAACCATCTGGAGGCACTCAATACACGTCAAACACTCTTCAAGAAGGCTCTAGAAGTGACCACAAGTAACTTTTTTAAGATGAAACTCGCGCCTTTTGACCTTTACAGGGGTACGCACCCATCCTTTGGCTTACAGAGCGTACAAGTACGCAGGTACAGTGAGTTTGGAGTGCGTACACGCAGGCAAGGTAGAGGGAACCTGCGTACCTAGAGATAAACATGTTTTTAAGTGACTTTCTCTCTTTTTGAAGTTTGACATGAAGAGCAGAGGTATGAGGCTTGACAAGGAGGATAATATGACTATTGATGGAGCCATATTAACTACATATAGTCATGGTGACAAATTTCAGTGTAACATATGGCATACAAATTGGAGCTTCTTGCAGCATCTCAAGTGCACATAGTTTTCCATGTTTCATGTTTAAAGAAGGTTATAGGCGACAAGCTCCCAATTCAAAAAATATTACCATAACTTGAGGAGGAAGGAAAAATTATATTGGAATAGGAAGTAGTCACGGAAACAAGAACTCAACAGCTACGAAATGGATCAATTTCGGAGTATCTCATCAAGTGGAAGAACTTATCTGCTAAATATTCCACATGGGAGGATGAGAATTTTATACAGAAGCATCCAGAACTACTTAAGCATTGAGGATAACACTTTTTTTGAAGGAAAGGGGCATGTTAGGTCCCTATAATATTAGTGATTACCGCATTACTATTGTAGTTGAATCCCTTATTAATATTTTTGTGCCCCTATTGTCCCCATATTTTTATTACTGTGCCTCATAGAATCCCTCTACTGTTATTTTTGTGGCTTTATATTATTATTGTTAGGTTGACTGGGTTATATTGTGACTCCTTGTTATAGACATTTTTTTGCACTAAAACCCCAATCATAAATGTCCATAAACTGAGGAATCCTAAGTCCCTAAAAGTGTTGCTTCACTACCTAAAGGAACAAGGTCAGCTGATTACATCATCTCCCAAAAGTTCTCCACTAAAAACTGCTCAGAAATGGTCAAAACTGGACCATACTGAATACCCAATGCAGAGGGTGCGATGCATATCACCTTCCCAGTGTAAAGGGTGCAATGCATACTGGCTGGCCCCTCTGTAGGGTGCGATGGGAAAGAATAGACAAATGGCAGAGACAGTTTGCAAGGTGGAAGATCATAGAATCTTCAAGAAGCTTCCCCTCTGACACTTGCCTCTCTGTTTTGGACCAGGGATGAGTAAGAGATCATCAGTCTCCAAGTGGAATAAATATCTATCAGAGAGAAGAAACTAATCAAAACCCCAAAAGATGACTCACCCCACTACAATCATCTATATATGGATCCCTCATCACAGAGATCTAGAGGCTGGAATCTTGTATCTTGTAGAGGAGTGTTGTTGGTTTTCTAGGGAAACTTCATAGTGTTGGGTGATCTAAGCTTTACTTGAGGTGAAGAAGGGCTTTCTTGCTGGAGGATGATGCTGGGTCAGAACAATTGGTTGTAATCCTCTTGTGATTCTTGATATTAATAAAGCTATTCAAGTTTTCCCCCACATTCTTATATGTTTGATTGTATATGCATTTGTGTGATTAATACATATTTGGTCCTGTGTTATTTATGAATATAGATCTCTGTTATTCGATAGTATTATGCTGATTTGATTCCACAAGTGCTCTTTGAAGCTGGGCAGACGAAGAAGAAGCGGCAAAGATCTATCAAGAAGGAGAGGAATCAAGCAAGGAACCAAGCGCAAGACTATGGTTG
The DNA here is from genome assembly GCA_000404065.3 of Pinus taeda. Taxonomy (NCBI): domain Eukaryota; kingdom Viridiplantae; phylum Streptophyta; class Pinopsida; order Pinales; family Pinaceae; genus Pinus; species Pinus taeda. Next base: position 14,027 of record APFE031409615.1, on the reverse strand, counting down.
GTGTCCTTTGTTCCATTCTTATCTATTTTTCATAGAGGAAAGTGAAAGTAGTATTTACTTGTTTGTTTCTAAGATAGCTACAAGTCTTAGTGGGAATAGCAGCTCCGAGTGGACACTAGTCCTGGTAACAGAATGGAGACTCTGCTGGGGAGTGAAGAGATTCTTTATTAGTCTATCTTTGTTTGTTTTATAAACTTACAGATGGAGCCAGAAGTCAAGCCAGCTAGCCTTCGAACTGCATTTCTTATGCAAATGCAAAGAAGATCAATGCTGCTTCAGTCTATATCTGGGTTTTTTTTATAAATTGAACAATCGATCTCCAAACGTTCTAATTGCCCTAAGTGGTGGCTCTAGTAACCTCCTTAGATCAACCCCTGTGATTTACATTTACTGAACATCACTTACTCGACGTAAATCCCTGAACTAAATTGTAAAATGTGAGCAAAGATTGGTTAAAAGTCTCACACTGGTACCATCACACCCTCCCTTCAAGGCAGTCTATATGCATCGCACTTCCCGTGTGCAGTAGGTGAGATGCATATTGGATTCCCTGTGTGACAGGTGCGATGGTGAGGGAAGGTTAATTTTACCTTCAGACTTTGGTTTTTCTTCACTCCTTTGAGTTCTATTCAGGAGTTTTGCTGTCTGTGGTTGATATATATTTGTGAAAACCCCCTTCTCTTCCATCATTCCACCTCTATTGTGCAAAGAACTGTAAGTGTTTTGATGTATTGTGCGCCATTTTCAGTTCTATTTTGCAAAGAAGTAGTGTAGTCAAACTGTCATTTCTTAATATGAAAGTGTCATAAGTGTCGTTTTCAATCATATAAGAGAATCCCATTTCTGTTGATAGTCGATTGTACTGTTACTCTTGTATATGATTTGAATTAGTAGTTTTTAAAGTGTTGAAAATAGTTTTCATTTCGAAATCGCAAAGTATTGCCCTTATCTTCACTTCATTTTTGAAAAGAAATTTGTTAAGTATTGTCGCTTTGAAAATAATTCTGATTTGCACTTAGCATTCTTCTTGTCATTTATACATTAAGAAGGCTGAAAACAAATACATGCATGTGCATTTTCATTTAGACTACTTGGTTTGATTTAGGGCAGTGCATTTAGTGTGTGCTCTGTGCTCTTTGTTGGAAGATTAGTAGCTAGGATTTTCATTACCAAAAGAAGATCAAACAACTGTTTATCATCTTAGACTGCATTTTAGGAACTGTATACACATCGGGGTGAACCTGAAAGGAAAAGTTTTAAACAAGATCAACTATAAAATAAATTTAATGAATCTAAAAACGCTTTGGAACCTAACGCACAACATCTAGAAGTCTAGGCTAGAGACGTATTCCGGCGTTGTAAAACCTGGTAACTGTTGTTTCATTGTTGGTTGGGTGATTCCTCCACTCTGAGACGACAAGTGCCAGTACATACTTGTGCTCCCATGTACCATCAAGTATATATTGGGAGACCACAATAGTCTATATCCTTTATCCTTAGGAAGCCATGTCTGCCACCCTATCGATCGCAATGCACTGAACACAACATTCGGGAAGATTGACTGCCGTACCATAAAAAGTATTCTGCAGTTTTGCGATTGGTTCGGTAATCCCCTCTGCCTAGATTTACAGAGAAGTATCTTTCGTTCCTTTTCAGACTCCTTAAAAGAAAAGGTCCATTTGAGCACTTGTCACTTCAGGCTCATTAAAAATCAAAGGCGACTAGAGTCATCTTTTGTTTTTTCTCGACTCTTTAAAATTGAAAAAACAAGTTGTTCAAAGCGTCTAAAATTTATTTTAATCGAAATAACATCACAAGTTCCCTCGTTGGTCTTTAGGTTGAGAAAAATGGAGTCTACCAACCAAGGATTTCCCCTTGGAGGAAATCCTAGTCCTTTCTCCTCTTGGGGAGATGTTGGTGCACCCCATATGGGCACATTGTCACTTCCAGGGTTGACGATTGGTTTGCCCGTATGGCTCTTCTCTACCTCTGTCGTTCAGAATACCGTAGTTCGTGAATAGTCAGTTAGCAACTAATGATACTAGAGTTACCCCCAGCCTTCTACTTCGTCTATTTCCCCTCTCCTCCTCCTCTTTCTGATGAAGCTGTAAAGCTAAAGATCAAGTAACGAAGAAGAAAAGAAGTGAAAAGAGAAAAAAGAAAAGAAGAAGAAAGAACCAAAAGTGAAAGGGGGAAACCATGCGTCGTCTAGCGAAAATCCTCACACCGCATCGTCTAAACCTAAATCTCCATGTGTCATTTGCAAAGGAGACCACTATCATCGAGATTGTCCTTGCATCCCTCGAATCTTAAGGGATTGGTCTCCTCATTTTCACAATCCGACGTCTTCAACCTCTGATGATCATGTTTAAAGCACACCATCAACTAGTGAAAGTGAAGTATTTGGACAAAAAGGGAATCACAAATTTCCTTGTAAATTCTGTGAAGGCGATCACGCCGTCCACCGTTGTCCCTTCCTAGACGAAGCTGAAAGAGTTTTGGATGACTGTCATGCTTCACCGCTATGGCTCCCTCTTGAATATAAGAAACTCTTGCCGAGTCCACCACTAGTTGAAAATCTGGCTGGCACACCATTTTGGTCAGCCGAAATGTATATCATTGAAAATGAACCCTCTGAATCCATACTAGATGAAATTCAAAAGGTCGCGGTGGCAGTTGACCCGGTATTGCCTTCAGAATGTTCATCTTCGAATGATACCGTCACTGAAGAGAAAGATAACGACACCATTCAAATTCTTTTCATAAACACAGAATCCAATGAACTTGGGGGTAGTCTACCTGTTCCTTTACCACAGGAAGGAAGTTCATCAGAGTCATATCTGGTTGTCTATTCGGTCCCATCTCCAAGCAACCTAGTCGTTTCCTTCGATTGGAATCTACTAAGCAGACCCCGTGTACCAGCTAGTGTACCATTTAGAATCATTGTACAAGATTACAAAATGGTCATGGCTGGTACCATCATAGATGAAGGGGCTTCTGTGAGTATCCTTTCCTCAACTGCTTGGAAAGTGCTTGGTTCACCATCACTTTTTCCTGAAATGAGAAATCTAACAGGCTTTGACAAAGGAACCAGTCGACTGTTAGGGATCCCTCCCAATGTGCCCATTACTTTGAGAAGGAAAACCATTCACATGAATGTGATGGTAGTCCAAGGACCCCTGGATTATAATCTAATCCTTGGGCGTGACTATATTTATTGCATGGGAGTCGTTGTCTCCTCACTCTTTAGAGTAATGTGTTTTATGCATGAAGGCAGAGTGGTCAAGCTCATAGACCAATTGTCATTCCCTGGTTCACACATAGCAAATAGTCAAATGCCATCCCTAAATGGTCTTTTCACACAAGGAATGTCTCATCAATCTCTAGTTCGTCCACCTGATGAGCACGAGTGATTCAGGAGGATATGAATGAAACCCAGGGGGCATGCACCCTGGTCTGTTTCGGAAAGAAAACCTTGGGTATAGAGTAGGTTTCCATGGAGGATATATGACTAGTCTGACACACCCATCCGTTTAGGAAAAGGGGATTAGACTGGAATAATATTCCCTCGTCAAAGTTATGTGAGTGGAGGTGACTATGCCACTCACCTCACATATTTCGGTAGACATCACCAAGGAAGCATTTTGTCTGGGACGCGAATGGAGAGCTTTCATATGGTAACCTGGGAATTTTTCACTATACCTAGGGGCATGCAAACCTTTTTGCATGCAAGCGAAGAGCAATCCTAACTTGCATAAAGAAAGGATCCGGGGAAAAGCTTTAAAAGGTGCAAGTACCATAAAAAATGGCATATTATATGACATATCCTTATTATATAACTGGCACGAGTAGTTTTAACGTGGAATTAAAGCTCATTAAAAAATAAACATAAGAAATGAGCAAATGTTTCCCCTAGAGTTTAAGCTCATTAAAGAATGAACCAATTTTCCGGTAAATAACCAGTGTGAATGCATTATCATCAGCTTTTGAACCTTGGTCGTGTTCTCATCATCACCTCCACTCTGTTTCTTAGCTGATCATTGAAACTGATTTGATTGTTTACCCTTTTGAGGAACATGTGCGAAGAGTGATTCTATTAGCCATCCTTGTGACACTGCCGTGATTGGAAAATTCCAAACCTTACCTTAAATCAGCTGCTACCCGAAATCATCACTCATTCCTCGAAAAACGAGTCTCCTTTAAGCTCTTTTCAACTGACTCGTAAAATATGAAAATATTGTCGAGAGATTAGCCTCTCCAGATCGTTAAAGTCATTGGAAGTGCTATCCCTCCTCTATATTTTAATCTTTTTGGACTTGAGGGATTATTACACAAAAATATCGAGTGCTTTTCTTGTTCGACTCGTTAAAATTACCGAACATTCATTCCTTTCATATTATTTTACGCTTTTTTGGACTTAAGGGATTATATGACGAAAAAGAATCTTTGGATTTTCCTTTCCATCCCTTTCAAAATATCTAAAATTGAAAAGGACCAAGTTATCTTTGTCGTTAAACTCGTTAAAACCGAATAGCGACAAACTCGTCCAAATGGACGAGAACGAGTTTCATTGTCACTAGGCTCATTAAAATATAGCGACAGATTCACCCGTAGGGAGAATTATAGAACAAGCATATGTTATCCTCCTCAAGTCTGACAAAAATAAAGAGGTAGTGGTCAGCAATGACTAGGGAAAATTGGGAAGAAAACTTGAAAAAACTTTATTGGTAGCAAGTCACTCTTGAACATGACACTTTCTCTCTGCATCCGAGTCAGGTTGGGTTGTTCCGTTCACTGGTCATATCACCATTGGTCTGTTACAACATCCATATTTGGGGTTAACACTACCAATCCATCGTCAGTGTTGCCGATATGTTCAAGAGAAGTCACTCAGAGAATTCACCTATGTCTCACCCACTGCAATACATTCATGCTCCATTCTTTCATGCCCGCCACCCTGAACCCTGTATCATCAGATTGTTTTCACCTCCAAAATCATTTGCTTTGTTCCATGTCATAGATGTGGGATTCATTAAGGCCCTCCTACGACGGGTCCCTTCTTGTCGACATCAGTTCATTATCCAAGAAGTCGACCTAGGAACAACTCTTTCAATACTTTGAAGCTTGCATGCCTTAATGGCAAGTTTCTCACTTTCGGCGACAGGTTTACATTAATGGCCTTTGACCGAGAGATTTTGCGTGGTGTTCGATGCCAAGTCCTTTTTCACACCGTGCAAATTGTACTGTAGTACCTTAAGGGTCATTGTCACTATTGGTGATTCCTCTCGCACCTGTTAACAGCTTACATCATTGGCTGGTAATCAGGCGATGTCTTTCCATGTTTGACTCCATAACATTTTTTCACATGGATCAACTTGTACTTCGAGTGAAGATTGAACGAGTTTTGAAGACCCCAGATCTAGTTTCATCCATCCGGGCTACGATATATTTAGGAATATAAAGACATCAAATTTACATCAATGCCAAACAGATGATCATCCAAATCAAAGGATGATGAGTTCGAATCATCAGTCTCCTACACAGACGATTGTCTATCCTATTTACATGAAAATGAATTTATAAAGCTGAGCATGGGAATGCCCACCTTAGCTAGATCATGAAAAATATTATGAAGATAATGTATTGTATTATATCTTATTACAGGCCGCCTCCCAACTCGAAAAAACTTTGGATCCTTATGATAAAGCATTTCACCCGACATCAAAAGATTAACGACCTCAGGCTTTAGGGGGCAACAGTTATAGACATTTTTGGGCACTGCAACCCTAATCATAAATCTCCATAAACTGAGGGCTCCTAAGTCCCTAAAAGTGTTGCTTACTACATAAATGAACAAGGTCAACTTATTACATCATCTCCCAGAATTTCTCCACTAAAAACTGCTCAGAAATGGTCAAAACTGGACCATACTGAATACCCAGTGCAGAGGGTGCGATGCATACTGGATGGCCCCTCTGTAGGGTGTGATGGGCGAGAATGGACAAATGGGAGAGACATTTTGCGAGGTGGAAGATAATAGAATCTTCCAGAAGCTTCCCCTCTGACACTTGCCTCTCCATTTTCGACCAGGGATGAGTAAGACATCATCAGTCTCCAAGTGGAATTAAGAACTATCAGAGAGAAGACACTAATCAAAACCCCAGAAGATGAATCACCCCCATACAATCATCTATATATGGATACCTCATCACAGAGATCCGGAGGCTGGAATCTTGTATCTTGTAGAGGAGTGTTGTTGGTTTTCTGGTGAAACTTCATAGTGTTAGGTGATCTAAGCTTTACTTGAGGTGAAGAAGGGCTTTCTTGCTAGAGGATGATGCTGGGTCAGAACAATTGGTTGTAATCCTCTTGCTATTCTTGATATTAATAAAGTTATTCAATTTTTCCTCCACATTCTTGTATGTTTGATTGTATATGCATTTGTGTGGTTAATACATATCTGGTCATGTGTTATTTATGAATATAGATATCTTTTCCTCAATAGTATTATGCCGCTTTGATTCCACATGTGCTCTTTGAAGCTAAGTAGACGAAGAAGAAGCAGCAAAGATCTATCAGGAAGGAGAGTAATCAAGCAAGGAACCAAGTGCAAGACTAAGGTTGGTGTCCTTTGTTCCATTCTTATCTATTTTTCATAAAGGAAAGTGAAAGTAGTCTTTACTTGTTTATTTCTAAGATAGCTACCAGTCTTAGTGGGAATAGCAGCTCTAAGTGGACACTATTCTCGGTAACACTCCTTAGACTCCTATATATAGAAAGGAGGTTTTGTCATTTGAATCATCCAATAATTTTTCATTTTTGTAATGTAAAGGAGGTTGCCCCCTCGAAGAGGCTGAATTCTAAGGCGTTGATCTCTCTTTTCTATATTTTTGTGAGCTGGTTTCATAACACTGGGAGACTATTAGGATGATGCCAAGGTGGATAAGGATGTCGAGTTACTTCAAGAATATCAAGACTTATTCTCAACCAAAATTACGGAGTTAAAAGGGATCCTCGGCGACCTAGGAGTGATGAAGATAACTCTAAAACTAAATGTGAAGCCAGTTAAACAACGTCCTTACCACCTGAATCTGAAGTATAAGGAAAAGGTCCATGAATAATTGGACAAAATGCTGGCAGTAGGAATTATTGAACCAATGGAAGAATCTAACTAGGTGAGTCCTATGATAGTGCAAGAGAAAAAACAAAAGGGTGAAATTCAAATCTGCATGGACCTCCAAAAGCTTAAAGATGCCTGTGTCCATGATCTGTTCCCAACACCATTCACAGATGAAGTCCTGGATAATGTTGGTAGGTAGGAAGCGTACTCATTCAATGATGGGTTCTCAGGGTACCATCAGATCAAGATTGCATTGGAAGATAGAAGCAAGACAACCTTCGTGACCGAATGGGGATGTTTCCAGTACAGTATTATGTCCTCTGGATTGAAGAACATGCCAGTGATATTTTCGTGCATGGTAGTGGCTGCATTCAAGGAATTCATCCATAAGTTTTTGGAAGTTTATTTTGACAATTGGACTGTATTTGAGCTAGTCAAGAAACACATCGCGAGTTTATTGTTGATGTTGGATACATGTCGATGACACTAGATTGCATTGAACCTTAAGAAGTGCACTTTCCTTGTCCCCTTCAGAAACTTTCACAGTCATGTGGCCTGCCGACAAAGCCTGATGGTGGATCTCGTGAAGGTTGTTGTCATACTCAATCTGGAGGCACCGCGAAGTGTCAAACAATTGCATGCCACATTGGGACATGTTGGGTACTATCGAAAGTTCATTAAGAGCTATGCATAAATCACGGCACTAATGGAACAGTTATTGAAAAAGGACGCTACATGTTTTTGGAATAAGGAATGTAAGAAGAGTCTAGAGGTTATCAAGGAAAAATGGCATCTGCTTCCATTCTGGTCTTTCCAAAATGGGACATCGAATTTCATGTACATGTTGATGCGTCATGTATTGCATTCTGCGCTGTACTTACGCAGGAAGGTGCGAAAGGCATCGATCACCTGATCACGTTCGCAAGCCAACGACTATCCAAAGCTAAAAGGAACTATTCTACTACTGAGCACGAGGGACTGGAAATGGTATACGCACTCCAAAAATACCGCCACTATTTGCTGGATAGGCACTTTAAGATGTATACTGATCATTCCACATTGAAATAATTAGTGAATAAGCCTATGTTGGGGGGGGCGTATTTGTAGATGGTTGTTACTATTCCAAGAATATTACTTCGAAGTCATTGTCAAGCCAGGATGCCTAAATGCAGGTCCAGATCACCTCTTGTGAATTGAGAATGGTGAGGAGTCAACAAATTTGGAGGAAGGACTACCCGATGCACAACTCTATGCAGCGCGTGTCGGGGATGGCCACTTCGAGGACATAATCCACTTCTTAACCATAGGGACCACACCATAGGGATATTCAGTTCAGCAAAGGAAAGCATTGGTGATACGCGCAGTGGATTTTACTCTTAACACGGGTGCGCGCTATATCATCACTGCAACAGAATACTTAACTCGATGGGCAGAAGCACAGTCAGTTAAGAACTTCACGACCACTAAAGCTATGGAATTTTTGTTCGAGAGTGTGTTGATGGGGTTTGTATGCCCAAACATTCTCATGAGTGACTACGAAATGCACTTCCTAAATGAAACTATCAGTGCACTCACTGAGGAATTCCAGATATATCATCAGCAAAGTACGTTGTACCATCCACAAGAAAATGGGACTGTCGAAGCTTTCAACAAGATTTTGGAGATTGCATTGACCAAAGTATGTAATGCTCAGCGGAACGGTTGGGATTTGCGCATACCTGTTATGCTATGGGTATACCGAACCACATGCAATAAATAAACGGGTCAGAAACCTTTTCGGTTAGTATATGGCATGAAAGCCATCATGCCAATGGAATACATTATACCCAGTTTGCGAATAGTAGTGATGATAGGCATGGCAGACCATGGGGCCTTGGAAGAGAGGCTCATGTAGCTGGAAGAACTTGAAGAGGAACAATTTCTAGCGGGATTTCATCAGTAGGTACAGAAGCAATGAGAAAAAGCATGACGTGATCGCCATATCAAGTTGTGCATGTTCAAAGAAAACGATCTAGTATTACTGTACGACAACAAGTTTGAGAAATTTCCTGGGAAGCTCTGAATGCATTGGTTGGGACCATATGTAGTCAAAGAAGTCATAGATGGAGGCGTGGTCTAGCTCATCAACCTTAATGGAGAGCCCTTCCCAGGAGGAGTAAATGGCTGCCACCTAAAGCTCTACATGGGAGGGGTGGCTACCTGACTAACTGATCGAAGCACAGTCTCACCACTTTGGACAGTTGAAAGAGAGCACTAGACAGTAAAACAGTCTATTAGGAGGCTGCACGACAAAAGGGGCATTCTCAGAATCGGTATGTTATAAAGGTCACGATTGTGTAGACGGGGCCATGCTGCTACATGGTTAAACATGGATGTGACCATTGCTGTCACTGTTCATGACAAGATGTTTGAGATACTACGAAAAGGAGTGGGCGATGGGAAATTATGATACAATGTATGAGCGAAATCTAGAATAATCTATTGTAGATAGAACGTTAACACGCCAGAAAAGGATGGAACAGCCGAATTTGAATTTCCAGAAGCCTATAAATCACAGTGGGGCATCCACCAAACAAATTTTGGTGTCTGGAGAAGTAAGCCATTGTGCATTCCTGTCAGTATGGAACTATTAAACTTTGACACTCAAGGGGTAAGCCCGGGGTTTTTAATATGGCCAACCGAGATGTAGGCCCTTCTAGATAGTGTGGTTTCGACGGCCATAGACACCGCGCCCAGCTCAGTACCAACGGTAGGGGATGTACTGGAAACTCTCACACACGAAGCAGAACTGGTCCGGATTCCACTGCCTAAACCACGGGCTGTCTAACGACGCATGAAAGATAAGGAAAACATGGTGAATCTTGAGACAGAGGATGGAAATTCAGTTAACAGTTTGTCTCTGAAGCACCTTGAAGATTAGGATCTTGCAGATAGCAACATCTCTCTTGAAAAAATGCAACACAAGCTTTAGTGAACAGTGAGTATACTGGACTGGAGATTGGAAACTTGTTGCTTTGGCATAAAGAATTCCCACCTTTGGCGCCTTGGTTAGAGCTAAAATCCTATGAGGGTCCGCTTTTTATTAATCGAGCAGAGCAAAATGAGCATCATTGGTTGAGTGAATTAGTAGAGGCAATGGAGCAGGAGCTTGAAGGAATTTTGCAGGAGGCAAGGATGGAACAAAAGAACATAGTATGTCACTCGCAGGAATGGTGAATCGCAACTCCTTGGCAGCACATCTCACCACACCAACGAGTGACTCGGGAGGAGTCACGATGATATTGTTGGGAGCCTGTTGTGTAGTGGATCTCCTTCGTAATGATTTTGGGGCTTAAAGCCCACAATTTAGGGTAATGATATTGTAAAAGTTCTGCGAAGTGTGTAGAGCATGAACTGTAATGGGTTGAGTCAAAGGGTTTTCTGCCCAAAAATAATGTAAAATAATAGAAAGCAAGTTGGCCTACCCATGGTCCACGAACCATGGGAAGGTATAAATAGAGTGAGATTTTAAGGATAGAAGGTATCTTTTGGCTAAGATCGGATGTATTATGGGTTTGTGAAGGCAATATTTTCTCTGAGTCTGTAATTCCAAGTCACGGGTAGTAGTAGTTAGAGAAGGTTCTGCAGCTGTGTGTGCAGAGGCCTTGCAGAGTCCACAGCTATGTGCGTGGACTCCTGCAGCTGAGTGCGCAAGGCAGAACTGATTGTATTGAATAGAATATCAATAAAGATAAGTGTTTCTAAATTATTGTGCCTTTGATTACGGATCTATATTCTTGTGTTCTGAGTTTATGCATATCCGTAAGATTTATGGTTGTGCACGTTGGTTATCACTATTGAATGCTGGGTTAAAGACTTTAAGAATTTGATCTGATCTATAATAAATAAATTAATAATAAGAATCTATGAAGTGTCTTGTTTCCAAGCTACGCAAAGGCTAGCCAGCTGTGTAGAGTAGCGTGAGTGCACAGATCAGTTCGCGACCCTTTCAGTCCTCATCAAGAAATTCCTAGGGTGCAGAAACCTAGTTCTAGCACCCTCCCATTGTTACCAGGAATAGTGTCCACTCAGAGCTATTATTCCCACTAAGACGGGTAGCTATCTTAGAAACAAACAAGTAAAGACTACTTTCATTTTCCTTTATGAAAAATAGATAAGAGTGGAACAAAGGACACCAACCTTAGTCTTGCGCTTGGTTCCTTACTTGATTCCTCTCCTTCCTGATAGATATTTACTACTTCTTCTTCGTCTGCCCAGCTTCAAAGAGAACCTGTGGAATCAAAGCAGCATAATACTGTCGAAGAACAGAGATCTATATTCATAAATAACACAGGACCAGGTATGTATTAACCACACAAATGCATATACAATCAAACATATAGGAATGTGGAGGAAAACTTGAATATCTTTATTAATATCAAGAATAGCAAGAGGATTACAACCAATAGTTATGACCCAGCATCATCCTCCAGCAAGAAAGCCCTTATTCACCTCAAGTAAAGCTTAGATCACCCAACACTATGAAGTTTCACCAGAAAACCAACAACACTTCTCTACAAGATACAAGATTTCAGCCTTCGGATCTCTGTGATGGGGGATCCATATATAGATGATTGTAGGGGGGTGAGTCATCTTCTAGGGTCTTGATTAGTCTCCTCTCTCTGATATTTCTTGATTCCACTTGGAGACTTATGATCTCTTACTCATCCCTGGTCAAAAATAGAGAGGCAAGTGTCAGAGGGGGAGCTTCTGGAAGATTCTATGATCTTCCACCTCGCAAATTGTCTCTTCCATTTCTCCATTCTTGCCCATCGCACCCTACAGAGGGGCCATCCAGTATGCATCACACCCTTTACACTAGGAAGGTGATATGCATCTTACCCTCTGCACTGGGTATTCAATATGGTCCAGTTTTGACCATTTCTGAGCAGTTTTTAGTGGACAACTTCTCGGAGATGATGTAATCAGCTGACCTTGTTCCTTTAGGTAGTGAAGCAACACTTTTAGGGACTTAGGAGTGCTCAGTTTATGGACATTTATGATTGGGGTTGCAGTGTGTCAGGCGGAAAGAGTCAATTTTGCGACAAAACCAACCTCCCTAGAAGCTTAAGGCTTTCTAGTGACAAACAAGACAATTAAGAACAATCCTTCTCTAAATATGCATTTACCATATAAGAAATCAAGTGTTTAGATCCTACCTGAAGTCCAACGCTGTTGTAGTAGTCCAGCCTCGTCGATCCGGATATGAGCTCCTCCTTCACTTCGAAACCTGCATTCACAAACAATCAAACGATTACATAGCACCTGAATATCTCATAAAATAAAACATATTCAACATACAGACCAAGGAGTATATGAAACAACTCATTAATAACAAATTGTTGAGAAGAATGGACTTATTTGTATTAATAGGAAACAAAAAAACCATTACAACCTGAGCCTTGGTGTTGTGCAAGTTCCTCCCAGGGTCCAGCAAGAGTTTTCCTCTACTTTGACAAGCTCACCCACTTCCAGATGAAACAAGAAAGGATGGTAATCTCTCCTCACAAGCTTCTACAAGGAAGTCCTAATTCCAGCAGCATCTACCCTTTGGAATATTCAGCTTTCAACCTCCCCTCCTCTGCCCCAATGCCTGTATTTATAGTGTTTTAGAGGAAGTTA
>APFE031409613.1:54407-67359 GCA_000404065.3 Pinus taeda | reverse complement strand
TGGGAAGTGAGTGAAGCTTGTCAAAGTAGAGGAGACTTCTTGTTGGACCCTGGGAGGAGCTTGTACAGCATCAAGGCACACGTTGTAAAGTTCTTATTCATTTGAATTCATACACTCAGATTCATTTTTCTCAACAAATTGTCTTATGTGGTTTGTTTCATAATCTCCTTGATCATTATGATGAATATGCTTTATGAGATTGGCTTTTCAGGTGCTATTTAATTTGGTTTTCTTGTTTGTGTTTGCAGAATTACACTTCAAGGAAGCTCATTTGGAGTGAGGGAGTGAGGCTTCCACAAACTAGCATTGGACCCAAGGTAGGCCTAAAACACTTGTTTGCCTTTGTTTTAATTGCATATTTAGAGAAAGATAGTTTTTGATTGGCTTGCTTGTCATTAGATATCTTTAGATACTAGGAAGGTTGATCTTGTCCGCAACCTCAACTCATTCCGCGTGACAAAATGGCGACTCCACTGGGGACTTGATTGTTTTCCTTGTTTTTCTTTGACCTAAGAAACTTGCCTTTTTGTTTCTGTTTTTGACTTGTTGTGTGTGGAATTGGGTGGATTTAGTGGATCTAGGTTTGTTTTGGCTTTTCATAACTTTAGGAGAAGTCCACATCCTGTGCTTGTATCACAGTGCGTACCTCTACGCATGTTTACTTTGCACATAGAGCGTGCACGCACCTGTGCAAAATCTGAGCCTGCGGACCTTGCTAAATTTTTGAAAAACTTGATTTTCCCCTTTTAATTAGTTTTATCTTGGTTTAGGTGTTGTTATCCTCTGCCTAGACCTGCTTGTGACTTGTCAAAAGCTTTCCTTGATCTAATTTCATTGGTATTAGGGTTTTAGGTGAAATTCCTAGAAGTTTTGGTTGCCGGTCTTGATTTTCATTTTGGTCGTGTAGTAGCTCAGAGCTTAGAAGCATAGAAGCCTCATATCACCTTGGTTTTTACTGGCCTTCTTATGAGTTTGCCCATTTGCAAAATCTACCTTTGTTGAGGAATCCATCTTGAGTTTTATCTTTCCAAAATTTCGAAAAGATCGTGTTAAAAGTTTGGATTTCACTTTTACAAAAAAGAACAAAAGATCGCTTGTTTTTTGACTGATTTGTGATTCTCAACAAGTTAGTCCTTGGTTTGCCTATCGCCAAGTAAAACATCCTTGAAAAGACAAAAAAATTTTGTAAGCTTTTACTTCAAGTAGTTTTTTATAGTTGGTAGATCTTAAGATTTGCTTTGTTCATAGGTTTTCTCAAGATTTGCTTTAGTCATAGTTTTGAGTGTTTTTATAAAAATACAAAAATCTCTTCTGAAAAAGTTTGTTTTGGTAGCATTTGAGTGTTTGAATGAAAAAGGAAATTCTTTTGCAAATAACTAGTTGTCTCGTTTTGAGTGCATTGGAAAAAAAACTCTTCCTTAAATTTGCTTGTTAAGAAATATTTGTGTTTACACGCATTTGCATTCTCAAACTCGTTTCTAGCTAGAAGTTCATTGAAGAGAAAAGATTATTTGATCATCTTAGGTGCATCTTTTTAGTGATTTTAAGTCGAGTCTTCACACCACGAGTTTCATCTCCGAACCTCTTGACTTAATAAAAAACCAATAAAAATAACGCTTAAAGTAAAATTAATCTAGAAATCTTTTTATTTCTAGGGCTCTATTACACCAACATAGCTTAGGCTAGTGTCTTGGAGTAGGGAGTACTTAACTCTCGAAGATAGTAAACCAAACAAGTAGCTGTATCTTGCGGTAGGAGAAAAATCCAATTGTTGCATCTATGCTCTGGGAAAGCTCCTCTTAAAGGAGAAGCACGAGATTGTGTCCGAACCCATGTGGGAATCAATCCTTCCTCATTGGGAACGATGCCAGATATTCACGTATTAAAAACGGTAAACCTCGGAATAATCATTGTCGAGGAGCCTGGGGTCACTTGTTGGTAAACCTTAGTTTATGTCAAGGAGCCTTCAAGGGGATTGAGCTTGTTACTCTGCCCTTGCGTGCGTATCAGATCGTAGACTGTTCCCCCAGGTATATTTGTTTCTGTTGGTAACCTTAGTGACCATATTCTATAAGATTCTTCCTAAGGTGACGGTGGCGGGAAGATCCCACTGTACCTAAAGCAGACGTTATCTAGACTCACTTGGATTTTCTGGGGGGTTCTCTTCACTCGAGATGGTTAAGTGGAGAAACTTGTGCCAGTCTATTCATTAAGCAGGTTGTTGGGGTAACTGTTCCAACCGCTATTTTTATATTGAACTCTGCGACGTTGGATTTCATCACCAACTAGTGTTTTCGGTACAGAAAGTTACTGTTTGTGTGTGATTGATCTCTTAGATTCTTTAGGCGTGTGATTCAATTTTTTTGGTTCTTTAGAGGCTTTAGGTGGTTTTCATTGAGATTTTACTTTGTTTGCATGTGAAGTAGTTAAAGGTATTTAATTGTGGTTGAATTACCAAGGAAGTCCTGTAGACTTTGGGGCCAATCTCCTGAGTTTGTAAACGTGGCTGAGTTATTGAGGAAGTCCCATAGGCTTCGGGGCCAACCTCCTGAGGAAGTACCGAGCTAGCTTGAAGGCTTGAAAGTCCTCGTAACTCCTAGAGGCAGTAGAATTGGGTCACCTGAAGAAGGAGAATCTTCTTTGATAGTACATCCTGATTCTCAACCGTTAGTAGCAGATTATAGTACACAGCCTGTATCCGTTTAAGAAGTTACTGGTAGTGTTGCATCTACTAGTGATATAGGTGAAGAACTTGAAATATCTAAACCCGAACCTGAAATTGTTGCTACTCCCATATCAGAGTTTGCTTCTCCACCTTCTAGTGGTCCTAGTTCACCTAGGGTAGAAGCAATAATTACCCAAGATCTTCCTTCTGGACTTATAGCTATTGAAGAACTTGCTGTTTCGGACAACGAAGAAGGCATTCCTATTCCAGAAGATCGACCTATCTTATACCTTAGGGAGCGTGAATCAATGTTTTACAGTCCACCTAGGAGCAGTGCTTGGTATCTTTCATTGACTGATTTTTTGGAAAACCCGGGACTAAGTTTTTTGCCACCTCGTATTTCTTATCATCCAACACCTGGAGGTTACTATTCTCTGTTGAATACATCTAAGCAGTCATCCATGTTTTCTCAATCTCCGGAGGCCTTTTTTTATGTCGGTCCTTCTGTTCCCGCTGGGTATCAGTCCATGTCTGGTAATTTTTCGGGAGCATCTCCTCAACTTATTGAACAAAAGATATTAATTGGAAGTAATGGTACTAAACCGTTGAGTGTAGAAGATATTCTCATGATGTCAGGTTCTATTCCTAATCCTCAACCGCAAGGTGGCCAGTCTCTGCCTGGGGGGCAACCTCAAGGTACCCAGTATATGCCTGGGGGGCAACCTCAAGGTACTCAGTTTGTGCCTGGGAGACAACCTCAAGGACAGTACATACCTACGGGACAGTACGTTCCTCAAGGTCAACCCCAGACTTAATATGTACCTCAGGGTCAACCTCAATATCAATATGCGCCTCAAAATCAACCTCAATATCAATATGTACCTCAAGGTCAACCCTAGTATCAGTACATGCCTCAGGATTATCAACCCCAAGCTCAGTACCCAGCTCAAGGTTACCAACCACCTTCGGGTCAATCATATTATCAACCCTACCCTCAACCCGGTTATGGTCCTCAATATCCTCAACCTGTTATGGGTCCATACCCTGGAACGAATTTAGTGTGGGATTCATCTCAATCCCAACAGGTCTTGCAACCGAATGCACAGTTGTCATCTCAAATTGGACAACCCTTGGTTTCTGGTTCATCCCAGCAACCTGTCCAGTCTACTATCCAAACTTCTGCACCTTCTGTAGTTTCTCAGTCTGGGCCTAGTACACCTCGTACTCCACCTCCAACGTCTGCTGCAACTACTGCAACATCTGTTGCATCTACCCCACCTTCTTCTGGAGTATCGACAGCTCCGGTTTCTACTCTCCTTATATCTACTTCTCAGACATCTTTACCTCAGTCTGGACCCACGGTCCACACTTCGGTTCAGATGCCTGTAGGAAGTATGGTTGTCACCACTCAACCTCAGTATCATCAACAACCGTACCAAGGACAATACCAATATGGTCCTGCTACACAGCAACCAACCTATTAGTATCAACCGTACCCTGGGTATACATATCAACAACCTCAGCAACCCCAATATGGTCTGGTTAATCCTGGTTTTCCAGGAGGTCAAAATATCCCAAATGCGATTCCAATTCCTAGTTATCCTGGATATCCTCCTCTTGGGGCTTGTCTACAGACGCAGAGTTTTAGGGACCCTAATCGTCAGTTACCGTTTATCGCAACTTTGGACTTGACTGACTTGACGCGCCTTACGAACGATCCAATTAACTATCTTCAGTATTGGCCACCAATGCCGCATAAGTTGCCCAGTGATATTCCTAAGTTCGAAGGTAAGCCAAGAGAGGACCCGTCGAACCATGTGATGACTTATCACCTCTGGTGTGCGTCTAATTCCATTTGAGATGATTCAATTCATTTACGACTTTTCCAGCGCACTCTAATTGGTCTTGCGGCCAAGTGGTACATTTAGTTACCGCGAGCCACTTTTTATAACTTTAGTCAGTTAGCTACCTCGTTTTTAACTCATTTTCAGTTGCCAGTCAGATATGAAAATGGCACGGAATTATTAACTTCGTTAAAGAAGTCAACGCCCACTTACATTTCAGATCATATCCATGAATGGAGACGTCGACGACGTTTAGTGAAAGTTTTTATCCCGGATCAGATCTTAGCTGAATGGTTTGTAAAATCTTTACTGCCCAAGATCACTGAAGATGTAGCTAAGTCCAGAGTTGTTACTGAGGAGCAAGTAATTGCTCAAGCACAGTACCTTGACATAGTTTATACTCAGTCAGGTACGTTACACGAGAAAATCCCCGATCTACCCAAACAAAATCAAATCGCTGCTGCTCCTTCAGGGTCTCATGCCGCTGATGGTATGATTGGTATGGTTAATACCAAAAGTAAGAAGAAGTCTTCCAGGAATTCTTCTCCTATCATAACCTTGCCAGATTCCCCTATAGGAGATTCTTCCACGGAACTTTCTGCCGATATTCACATTGTAGAGTCATCTACAGCTAAATCAAAAACCGGTGGTAAGAAGAAAGGGAAGAAGAAGAATAAAATAAATAAGAATTCGAAAGAGAAACCAGAAAAAGTGGAATCAACTGATGAAAAATGCAAACCTCGTTATCCGTGTCTCATCTGTGATGAAGAACATTTTACGAGAGACTGCCCTCATCGTGCAGAGGTTGTGAAAATTGTCAAAGGTTCCCAAAATCCTGCTGTCTTGAAGGATCATTTTCCAGCCCAAGACAGTAAGATGATAGGTTCGTCCTCCAGTGCCAATGAAGAACCCATATTGATGATGTCCCATGTTAGGATTGCGACTCGATCGCAAGATTATGGTAAAAGTCATGATGATGGTAAAGAAGCAGAATCTTCCCATTTGCACTCATCAACCTCAGCTCTCGGTTCCGATCCACTACAGATCGAGAAACCTAATCCAGACTTAGTAATCAAACCGCCCGCCAAGGGTATACTTCGAAAGTCTGCTTTCAATCCACATGCGAGATCAGCTCAGAACTATAACATTATTGAGGATTTAGCTATTTCACCCTTAGCAATGTCGGCTTTTGAAGTGCTGCAATCCTGTCCAGCACAATGCAAGCTACTTTTGTCGGCTATAGGAGTTGTTGACGTTCATGACCCAAACCTAATAATCTTCGATCTAGAAAATAGTGCACCACACTTATCTCATCAGATGGCTGTCCAAATTCCAGTGATAGTAAAAAACAGACCTGTTCATAGGACTGTGATTGATGAGGGAGCTTCCATGTGTATTATGTTGATACAGTGTTGGAGATCGCTTGGTTCTCCTTCACTAAATCAATCCCCGACGATTCTAAAGGCCTTTGATGGCTTTGGGTTTCATCCTTTTGGCATTCTACAAGATCTACCTATAGGGGTGGAAGGTAAAACCATTAATCTAGATGTGGAGGTGGTTGATGCCCCTCTAGATTACAACCTTCTCTTGGGTCGTAGTTGGTCTTACGCTATGACAGCTGTTGTTTCATCGCTCTTTTGGCTTATAAAGTTCCCTCATAATAGAAAGATCGTAACCTTAGACCAGTTTTCATACTTTTCATCCGAACCAGCCTTTGCTGAGAGCATTCAGCATGTTGGTAAAGCGACGATCCCTTATAAGGATGTTGGAGTAGGGCTAGTTAAAGATTCCGGTTTACTGGGCACTTTTCCTTTCCCTCCTATCAACGCATCGTCTTCTACTGCAACCATTCATATGATTTCATCAGAAACCATTGTTAATGCTGATCCTTGGATCATACCTTCTGAATCTGAGATAGACTCATTTGGTACTCTTATGCCTTTGAGTCCGTATGAACTTACGTATCAGACCGTGCAGTCGTTTTCTAACACAACATCAACCCAAATCGACTTAATGAATGTGGTTCATGAGGAATCACTTTCGACATCAAACTCGGATTTAATAACGTTTTTTGAACTTGTTCAAACGGATGAGCAGATTCGTGAAATCCTATGCGTCGATGAGTTACCATGGGAAGATCTTCATCACAGATCTTCGTTTTTACTCGAGCGCGATTGTTTTGAAAATGATTTTTCATCAATTTTTACGACTGAATATGTTAAGGACGCTCAAAATCCAATGAAACATCCCGATTCTGAGTTAAACTTGGGAAATATTTCTCGAACTATTCCCCTTGACATTTTAGTTAAGCCTGGAATTGTTGAAGACGTTCATATAGGTGCCTCTTGTATGGAAGATGAAATTCAAAGATATAAGGCCCTATTTCAAGAATTCCGCGATGTGTTTGCCTGGTCATATGAGGAAATGCCAAGAATTGACCTAGAAATTGTAATTCATGAAATCAAAACTTACCCGGACGCTAAACCCGTCTGGCAACGTTTGCATCAGATTCACCCAAGAAAAGCTACTGCGATTAAAGCAGAAGTTGAAAAATTACTCAAAGCAGGTTTCATTTATCTGATCCCGTTAACAGATTAGGTATCGAATATTGTTCCTGTTAACAAAAAGCAAGGGACAATAAGAATATGTATCAACTATAGGGACATTAATCGAGCATGTCCAAAGGAAAATTACCCTACTCCCTATATCGATCAAATCATTGACGATTGTGCCGACAGCGAAATTTTCTCCTTTATGGATGGCTTTTCTGGATACAATCAAATCAATATTCTACCTGCTGATCAACCAAAAACGGCATTCATTTGTCCATGGGGGACATTTTCTTATTACAAATTACCTTTCGGGCTCAAGAACGCCGGGGCAACTTTTCAATGGGCCATGTCTTATGCTTTTCATGATATTAAGCACATTGTGCAACCCTATCTCGATGACTTGCCTGCTCATTCATTACATCGAACTGATCATCTCGTCCATTTAAAAGCAATCTTTATGAGGTGTAGGCATTATCGGATTAGGTTGAATCCCCACAAATGTGTTTTCTATATTGAAATGGGTCGGTGACTGGGGTTTTTTGTTTTGAAAGATGGCATTCACATCGATCCCTTGAAGGTTGAAGCCATTATCAAATTGCATCCTCCTTCGAGTCTTCGCCAACTCCAAGTTTGCAAGGGAAAGCAAACTTTTTATGTCGATTCATCCCTAACTACGCCAAGATCACAAAGGGTTTTCCTGGTTGTTGAAGCAGAATACTTCATTCTTTTGGGACGAGATAGCTAAGAAATCTTTTGATGCACTAAAACACGCGTTGACCCATGCACCATTGTTGCATCCTCCCAACTACAACCAAGACTACTTCTTGTATCTTGCCGCTTCCTATTTCACCATCGGAATGGTGTTAGTTCAGGAAGATGAATTCGGTACTGAACATGTGATATATTACCTTAGTCGCACATTAAATCCAACTGAGCTAAAATACTCACATGTGGAGAAATTGGCACTAGCACCGGTTCAAGCTGTCCAATGTTTTCATCATTACATTTTACTACATAAGACTACAGTTATTTCCGATTGCAACCCTATGATGTATATGTTGACCAAGCAATTGTTGGGGGGCAAGTACTCCAAATGGATTGTTATCCTGCAGGAGTTCGACTTGGAATTTGAAAAGTCTAAGTCAAAGAAATCTTTAGTTTTTTTGGAATTAATGTGTGACTTCCCGCATGCTGACACGGAAACTATGGCGGAGGAGCCCATTGCGGACGAATCCTTGTTTCTAATCAGCACTTTAGATCCATGGTACGGGGATATCATCGTTTATCTCCAAACCCAAACCTTTCGGCTAGATATTTCGTGATCGGACCGTCAAAAAATATGATTCCAGTCCCAACAATTCAAAATTATTAGAGATAGTAACTCTTTATTGTCATGGGGTAGACTCTGTTTTTCGACGTTGTTTGACTCATGAGGAAGCTGAAGGGGTCCTCAATGACTGTCACTCTAGAGCGTGTGGCGGTCATATGTCTGGGTATGCCACTGCCCAATAGATATTGCGCGCTGGCTATTTCTGGTCGTCTATGTTTAAAGATTGTATTATTGCGGTCTGAAAATGCCACAACTGCCAAATTTTTGATCGAAAGATGCGCATTCCAACTGCTCCTCTTCACCCTATAATTGCCGTTGGTCCTTTTGCCAAATGGGGTAGCGATTTTATTACATGTAACCCTCACTCGGTTGGGGGGCATACATATATTATCCTTGCAGTAGATTATTTTACCAAGTGGGCCGAGGCGATGCCTACATTTGAGGCAGACG
This sequence comes from Pinus taeda, assembly GCA_000404065.3. NCBI lineage: Eukaryota > Viridiplantae > Streptophyta > Pinopsida > Pinales > Pinaceae > Pinus > Pinus taeda. Next base: position 58,518 of record APFE031409613.1, on the reverse strand, counting down.
GCAAAACAACTGCGATTTTTGTATTCAATCATATCATTACTAGGTTTGGTGTTCCATAATCGATTATCACTGATCATGGGCGTCATTTTCGAAACGTTATGATGACTGAACTTACAGGCCAACTTGGCTTGCGTCATGACAGTTCAACTCCTTATTATCCACAAGCTAATGTCCTGGTTGAAGCCATCAACAAAGTTCTAGTCATTATGATCCGACAAATCATTGGGATTCATCGGTCAAATTGGCACAACATGCTCTATTCAGCATTGTGGGCATATCAAACCTCAGTTAAAACATCAACATGGTTCACTCCTTTCCAACTAGTTTATGGTTTGGAAGCTGTGTTACCTATTGAGTGCGAAATCCCATCATTGCGAATGGCCATCGAGTTACTTCTAGCCACTTCCAAAGAGGAAAGGCATTTGTTATACTTGGCTCAGCTAGATGAGAATTTCCGCGATGCTGCATTAGCGAACGAATCTCATGCAAAACGTATTAAACCTCAGTATGATCGAAATGTGACCCCTCGAAATTTTTCGGAAGGAGATATAGTCCTATTGTACGATCAAGCAAATGATAAATTAGGCACTGGAAAATTCATGCCTATGTGGCATGGTCCCTATGTTGTCAAGCGAAAGCTAGCGAAATGGGCCTATGAATTGGTAGACTTTGATGGGGTATCTTTAGGTAAACCCAGAAATGGTCTTTACCTGAAGAGGTATTATGCTTAAAACGAGTGTGGAGATTTTTTAGTTAGGTTAGTTTTCCTTCTAGCTGGTGTGTTTTAGATTAAAAAGCGTGCTTAGCTTAGAGAGTGAGTGTTTCGTCGTTATTCCTGCTTATCTTGGTTTTACGTTTGATGTCGCAGATGTCGATGCCTCTCCAAACATACATTGGTTTCGCTGATGGTGCTTGTGGTAGTACACGGAATATTTCTTCCGCAGCTTGGGTTATCGATTCGCCTTCTGATGAGTTGGTATCTATGCATGGGGTAAGCCTCGGTCAAACACCAAACAACATTGTAGAGTATAGTACAGTGATTGAGTTATTATCTGAATCTATTTCATTTGGGATTCAGAGTTTGATAGTGAGGTTAGATTCTGAACTCGTTGTATTACAGCTTAATAGAGTATACGCCATTAGAAATCTAGTTCTATTAAGATTATTTTTGAGAGTGCGTCTCTTGGAACGTGAATTTGACTATATTGAATATCAGCATATTCTAAGATCTTTAAATACATTAGTAGATGCAACTGCTTCTCAAATGTTAAGTAGACATGTGCAATAATCATACAAGTAAATTTAAAAAACATTCCATAACATGTTTTAACAAGATAAGCTGCTAATAATGATATCATATATATAGGAGTGTGTCAAAATAATACATCGTCTTCGATCATAGGTTGAAAAACACCTTATGATTGGCAAAAATGATAAGTACAAAAAGCAAAAATGTCATATGTGACTACAATAGGTGATCATCCCATCATTGGTGATGATCTCGATACGAAACCATTGCACGGGCCACCTTACAAAGGAACCTCCTAAAAGGTCCTGGGACTCCAATCACATAGCGCTAAAGTCGACGAGGGATGTCATCTATACTGGTCTCTGGCATGTCCTCTATCAGGCGCTCTAAATGGCTCTCCAACTCGGCCAAAGTCTCTGCTGATTCGTCCTGTGGGGCTGGAGCCGGTTCAACTGGTTGTTTCCTCTCATAAGGCCGGAGAGTGGCTGGTCGCCGTGGGCCCACATCTGTATTTGAAACTTTTACTATCAGTTTTGGGACGATATAAAAACAACAAAAAATTAAATTAGGAAAAATGTTGAAAATGATTTTACCTGCATCATCCCATTGCTCTCCTGGTGGAAGAGTCATGTCTGGGTCTCGACAAAAATCAACCCCAGCATAAGGAAAGTCCTGAATAGCAAAAACCTAGTTTTCCAACATTGGAAATACTCAGGTTTGAACCAAATGACCTCAGTCCCCTCATCAGGATGACGGGCCATAACTGCAAACCATCGCATCAGTTTGGGCTCTCGAGGAAGCCCAGCTCCAACAGTAAGGTGCTGTGGGATCAGCATCGGAACCCTCTCCAGGCCAAAACTCACAACTATAGCCCCATAACCAAAGGTCTTTACCTGTCTGTTTTTGGCCCTGGTCAGTTGGCCCTTCACATTGGCCAACACAGCATCGCACCAGTTGAAAATGGTGCCTCGAAAGCAATCAACTGCCATCCGCATCTGGGATCCGGTGGCAATGTGTAGCGATGCACTACCACAGAGTCTGGTAACTGTGAATGCAATGACCATGAGTTCAGGAAGGGATATGGTTTTGATATCTATCCCTTTGTCCCGATTCTGGATATTGCAGAACTCTAGGCGGAGGCTCTCGACAGACTGGGCACCTGCCCTGGGCCCAAATAGAGTCAAGTGTTCACCCCTCCTGGGAAAACCAGTTAAGAAGTATATATCAGCTGGCTCGATTTCGAGCTGGTATCCACCAATAAAGAAGCACTGGTCCTGTATACTCCATCTATCAACCACCCACTGCAAAAAGTCCACCTGGGCCCTCATGCCAGGTATGGCCCAGAACTTGTACAAGCCACATGCCTTCAATGCATCGATCAAAGGTTGATGATTCATCGCAGCGCGGTCCACATCCTCGTGCTCCCTTTCTCGCCAATCAAGCATGATTTATATCCTACAATCAAGTAAACAAGGCGAATTAGAATATGCAAAATTGATTTCATTGGGTATTTTTTGAGTTAGTTAGGTTTTTGTAAACCTATGCACGGGGTACGCACCCCCTTGTTAGGGATAGTGCAAGGGGTCCACACCTTTCCTTCATGGTAGGTGCGTACCCCCGACTTTTTTCCCATTGCAAAAAAGTCGAGGTACGCAAGTCCCCTGTGGTAAACCTGCAGGCCCCCGCTCGCGGGTTTTCAAACCTAAAAACCTCCTAAAAACAAAATTTAAACCCTAAAAAACAATTTCAAACAGACAAAAATGAAGAGTAGGATGATGTGAATTACTTGGAGGAGATGGTGTTCGATTCCAACAGACGGATTTTCTGCAATCTTCACGGGACGTTTCTGGTCAAAAGCCCTTTTTTTCTCACCCAAATCTCAAATGGTAAAAATGAATCATAAAAAGTCCTTTTTATAAGTTTTTTGGGTAAATAAATTCTAAATTTTTTTATGTTTCACTTTAGAAAGGTGTTCTTATGACATTTTTACCCATTATTAAACATGTATGAGTAATGTTTGAGTTTTTGTTGAGGAAAATGGATTTTTCAGGCGAAATCAGTCATTTTCAACGAAAAAACATTAGAGTCACCTTTAAGCTCTTTTCTGACTGCTAAAACATGAAAAGATTGCCGAGTTTCTCTTTTTAAGCTCGTTAAAATGGAACTAAAAAGACAGTCCTCTTACAACCCTTTCCTGATCATAAAAACACGAAAATATTGCCGGGTTTTTGTTGTTTCAAATTCGATATTGGTCATAAAATGACGTGTCGTTGATCACTTTTTTACTTTTTCAGATCAGAGGCACTAATTACGAAAAGTACTTCTTGGTTGTAAAAGATCAAGCGGTTCTCTCAAGTATTATTTTATACTTTTTCGGGTTTGGGAGACACAAATTTACGAAAAAGTCAACCCTGGAGTCTTCTTAAGTTTTTTCAGACTCTCTAAAAATGAAAAACACCGAGTTTCTCCTATACTGGACTCGTTAAATTTTGACAGTAAAGGACCTGTTCAATTACAAACAGGAACGGACAACTCCTTCTTAGGGTTCTAATTTAAACTAATTTGGACTCATCCGAAGGATGAGCTTATAATCAAGCATATGTTATCCTCCTCAAGCTTGTAAAAAATAAAGAGGTACTTGCCAGAAATGGTGGGGGAAAAGAGAGAAAGATGAGCCTGTTTGTCATACTTTGTAACCACTCTTGAACACGACACTTTCATTCACCTGGGTTGGGAAATCCTTTGCCTAACAGTTGATCAACCAAATTGAAAGTCTTCAGCCGATTTCTGGGTATTAACTTTGGGTCAATCGTCACCAAACCATCTGTTGTGTCATTATGTGTTCAAGAGGTCAGTGCGAAT
>APFE031409613.1:21953-53282 GCA_000404065.3 Pinus taeda | reverse complement strand
AAAAGTCAAAAAGGTGCAAGTTTATCCTAAAAAACTCACTTTTGGGTTAATTCTAGATGTTTCTAGAAGGATTTTGACATGGATTGTTCACTCCAAGGTGGTTCATGCATCCCAAAAGAGAAGGAGTTAATCCCTTGATAGGAGGAGCTATCGCTTTGAAGGAGGGCTTTATCCCTTTGAAGGAGGACCTAGTAACTTGCCTCCATTGTACTATAAATTAAGGCATTGGGTCAGTTGCTGGGGAGGTTAGAAGCTGAACTTTTTGAGGGTAAATGCTGATGGAATTGGGACTTCCTAGTTAAACTTGAGAGGAGACATCACATACCTTTTGGTTTCATTGGGAAGTGAGTGAAGCTTGTCAAAGTAGAGGAGACTTCTTGTCGGACCCTAGGAGGAGTTGTACAACATCAAGGCACAGGTTGTAAAGTTCTTCTTCATTTGAATTAATACAATCAGATTCATTTTTCTCAACAAATTGTCTTATGTGGTTTGTTTCATAATCTCCTTGATCATTATGATGAATATGCTTTATGATATTAGCTTTTAAGGTGCTATTTAATTTGGTTTGCTTGTTTGTGTTTGCAGAATTACAATTCAAGGAAGCTCATTTGGAGCGAGGGAGCGAGGCTTCCACAAACTAGAATTGGACCCAAGGTAGGCCTAAAACACTTGTTTGCTTTTGTTTTAATTGCATATTTAGAGAAAGATATTTTTTGATTGGCATGCTTGTCACTAGATATCTTTAGATACTAGGAAGGTCGATCTTGTCTGCAACCTCGACTCATTCCGCATGACAACATGTTTAGGTGTGAATATTAAATTGTAGTTAATGAGGAGATATTGATATGACTGCCGAAATCATCGTACCATCAACCATATCATTCAGCCGTAGTTCGGGAGATTACCAAAATATTGTAATCATTACATGACACGCCAATTACCGTCATTTCTATTTCTCGCAGTAGTATCTAGTCACCATGTCTGTACCTTATAACGTCATAACTTCATTTGTAACGTTCTACTATGTTTCGACCTCGGCAACTTGGCTCTGCACTTTGTATTTTGTCTGAACCAGTAACTATGGGAGGAAATGCTGTTAGACATGAACCTTTCTCAACGGCATTACTGGAACTCTATCACGAGGCATACCAAATTTTTCTACAAGTAGGATGGGTGGATTACTTCAGAAGACTTCCGGATTTTGATTCACAATAGGTTCTGGAATTTGCATGCAATTTGAGGGAAGGATACTCCACTGTCCAAGGGTGTGAATTCCAGCAACAGAGGAAGACATAGCGCAAGTTTTAGGACTACCAACCAATGGTACTCGTTGGTTCAGCAGGAAAAACCTCATTCTCAACGCACAGCAAGATTTTCTGTTACCAGGGGAGCGCATTGAATCCAAAGGCAGGGGTGTTGCACTTCGATCACTACCACTGCCATGGCCAAAGGTTACATAATTTGTTAAGCATTATTTCACCTGCGAGGGTTGTTATTAGGTAGTCTACCAACACGACTTTGTGTTATTAAATCATTTGAGGCATAATCGTTTAATAAATATGCCCTATTATCTGCTTGGTGGTCTAAAAAATATGGCACATTATACCATGAACACAAGGCACCAACTCCTCTCCCTCACACACCATCGTTTGGTCGAGCTCTTAATAAATAGAGGCTTTTCCCTGCACAATCCACCTCCCCTCAATAACCCTCCTTAGCAAGCTGAGGAAAATCCTCAGCAAGTCAAAGAAAATTCCTAGCAATCCGAGGAAAAATCCCAGCAAGCTACCGAAAATCAGCAACCAGCAGCTGAAACACCCCAATTGAGCACTGAAAATCCACAGCAGACCCCACCCCTTAATGAAGCTGAACCATCCACTCCCATGGTCCATATCCCCACCAATGATTCGAATGACAAAACCCCCATCATTATGCTTAAAAGGAAAAGGCAACAAAAAGCTACAACCCCACTGAAAAGAAGAACGAGGGCCTCAGTTAAGGAAGCCACTATTTCTGATAATCCCCCTACCATGACGAAAAGTGCTTGTAAGAGAAAAACCAATGTTTTTCCTGCTTCCTTACCACGGCAACGAATAAGGTTGTCTACAGCAACTGAGGCCATTATCCCAAATTCCCCACCTATTATTCTAAAATCCCATATTCCACCTAGCCCTGAACCCTCACCTTCCTCACCCTCGAGTGTCGAAATGCAGAGCGTTCACGATTTTGTGACATCATTTTTCTCAAAAGAGGTAGCTGCTCCACAAGAACTAGCTGCCGATTCGTCTAAAGTAGACACCCAAGACAATATAAGGTATGTGGCTGATACACAAGAACCAGCCACTGACCCAACAGGTGCTACACAATAACCACTTGTTGGAAAACAAAAGGAAGACGACCTAGATGTGGCTGATACACAAGAACCAGCCACTGACCCAACAGGTGATACACAAGAACCACCTGTTGTGGACGCAAATGATGAAGTTGATGCCGAACAACAATTCTCTCCTCCATTGCAACTTGCAACTACAGAAGCCCCGGTTACTTTAGCCTCCCTTCAGGAAGAAAATGAGTTTTTGAAATCTGAAATTAAGGTTTATCAACAAGAGTTAACAATGGCTAGGGAAGCCTATGAAAAGGAACTCAATTTGTACATGTTAGCTCAGGTAGCATCTGCAGCTGAAAAGAGTGCAGAAAATGATCAATATAGTGAATACATGTGCAGTGAATGTGGTGATATTTATTCTCGAGCAGGTTATAAAATAGCTGAAGTTTCGTTGTCTGGAGCCAGTCCAGTACCTCCTCCTATTATAATAAAAAAGGAAAACCCTGCTGTTACACAAGAACCAGGAGGGTCTTCAAGCATTTTAGAAACAAAACCACCCCGGCCTACCCAAGTTGTTATAGAACAAAAACCAGTACCAAAGTCTTTTACAACTATGGCTACACAGACTGAACCTCCCCGTGTCAGCAATGATTACACACAGACTTCCAGTTTTCCAAAACTAAGTGACACATGGAAGACAGAGTATGAGCTCTCACAAGGAAAGGCATTTCAGGAACATAAGTCATTATGGCTCAACTATGCATAGAGAAATTGGGAAGTGCTTGAACAGTCTCATGCACAACATAAGGAGAATAAGAAATTAAAAACCAAACTATCCCTCATCTTTGACTTCGTCCAGAGGTTGCTTGCTACAAGGAAACCCTCTTTTAACTATTCTGTATTTTTGAGAGAATGCTTAGCATTCCTCCAAAGAAAAGCAATCAAGGATGGAAGACCCCACCAGGTGTCTACACTGCAACAATTTATTAAGACCTTTGCAGAAGCACCGAATAGTGACTAGGACTTGCTGTGTGAACTCTATCTTCACAATGAGGCTATGCCTAAAGACAGAAAGCTTAGTTTACTTCCTCTTGTTGGCGATATTCAAATAAGAGCCTTTATTTCCTTCTTGGCCAATCAGCTTACTTGGTAGAATGCTTTTATGTCAGCAGCACACAATGAGGAGAACTGTCTTCTCTGGATCTGAGCTGAGCCACAAAATGCAACTGTCTTTATTGCAGAACATCAACAAATTCTATGAGAGCTAGGGATGACTGACCATATTAGGAAACTACAGGCAACAATCTTGGAAGACTGCCAATATTATGTGAAAACTAAAGGAGCTCTGGCTATAAAAGCAAATAATCTGTTCTGGGAACACTGTCCTAAAGAGAGACGAGAATATCATCCTTATAATCCTTTGAATCTTCAGGCAGCAATTTCACGCATACCTAATTATGTTAAATGCATTAGACAGTGTGCTGAAGGATGGATTGGTTACCACTTTCACTTCCCTCTCCTATGGCTACCTGGACAGCAATATAACGCTCAATTTAAATTGACCAAAAAGGAGGAGCTGGTAGCATGGCAGAAAATTCAGAGTGTCCATGGGTTTAGAGACATGGTTGACAGCATTTTCTATACTTACTGCATAAGAAATTTGCACTGTTCATCCCAATATTCCGACTCCGATTCAGAGTAAACGTTGCATGCGAACATGCAACCCTTTCAGTTGGGGGGGATGTTAGGATCCCATATTGTCTATTTCTGACCTTATATTTTGTCATAATATTACCCTTTTCAACCCATAGTTGAAAGCCCTTGCTAGTGTTTTGACTCAATCATTCTAAAGGTATACAGTAACTCTTCTCATTGCTATATGCTTAATTATTCAACACATAATCATGCTATCTTTATAATTGATCCTTGAAGTTGATTGAGTTGCTGAACAATTGTTGAAATTGCCTAAAGCTGGCAGGACTGTATTTTCCAGTTGCTGAAACAACGGAAACAACATGAATCTCGAAGCTGAAACAGCAAGGACAACATGAAAATGTCAAGGAGACAGTTGAGATTTGTGTACCAGATTTGCAACAACAAAGGAATCTGATCGATTATTGAATAAACTGTTACATTGGTCGTAACGTTCATGATCTAAATTACTGTAACAACATTCTGTTAAGAGGAACTAATTTCCCTATTTTTGTACAAAGGGTTGAACTAGAATTTATAATGAAAATCTTTTGTAATAGATGTCTCCTCTATAAAGAGGAGACATCTACATTAGAGAGGGGATCAACATAGGATGAACAAGCTATAACACAAGGATTGTAGTGGAAGGACGAGACTGAATATTTCCTGTAATATGGTATATTGACGGATGGATAAAATTCGGTTCCGAGTATTTTATCCTAGTTTCCGTGTCATGGGGAATCTTGTGAGAAGGACAGGGCCCACCTTCATCACAAGATTCACCCATTTCCTTTCTGTTGCGTGTTGTGTGTGATTTTTGTTCATACCTTATTCATGAGTACTGCTTCTGATGATATTTTACTTTTGCTAAGACTCTGTTTCTCTTTTAATCGATTGATGCTATTACATGAGTGCCTCACTGGTGATTAGGATTTACAGAGTGCATAGGTGAACTGGATAACAGAGGCAGGTGCTGAATGTTCCTACTCTGGGGATAGGGTCCTGACCCTTTGTTACAGCACAACCATTGTTTTCTTTTGCAGATTTACTCTCTTTAATTAATTATCTGTTCTTATTCAATTCCTGCAATAGAATATAATTGTTGTAACACAGAGTAGAGGTTTAACAGAGTGTGAATTGTTTATACTATAGCTTTTTAATGCTACCAAAATTGAGTACATATAGTACGTAGTCACCTTTGAAATAATCGGACTTTCCAGGGTTGACAATTTATGTGGCACTCGACTGTTTCATTAATAAGCAATTAAAGTGACCAACACTACTTGCTGGATCTGCTGCATTCATTGTTCTGAGACCTCTGTGTCATGAGTGATTTTCTACATCTATACCAATATCCCCTGCATATGTTTATAGTCACACACCTTTTTCAGGATCCTTCGAGTGTGAAGAATGTGTTGCTGCTGGCTAGTCAGATAGCCGAACCACCCGTGTAGGGCTTCAAGTAATTGCCATTCACTTTTCCTGGGAAAGGTTCTCTATTCAGTTTGACTAGCTAGACCGCACCTCCATCTGTGACCTCCTAAATAGTGTATGGACCCATCTAAATCATTCTGAACTTTCCTGAGAATTTATCAAACTTACTATCATACAGGAGCACTAAAACATTTACCTTAAATGTGCGCAAGTAAAATGGCAATCATGCCAGGCTTTCTCATGCTTCTTTTGGACTTGTTGATGAAAGTTGGCTAGGCACCATTCCTCCTCAAGTTCTCCCAACTGCGCGAGCCTTTTTTCCAGGGCTTTGCAGTCTGTCATACCCGTGAACACTGTTATGCATAGACTAGGTACAATATACTCCATTGGCATGATAGCTTCCATGCCATAAACTAACTGGAAAGGTGTTTGTCTTGTGAGTTTCTTGCATGTTGTCCTATAAGCCCATAGTACTGTAGGTACGCACAGGTCCCAATCACTTTGTTGTGTTTTGCATACTTTGGTTAGTGCAGTCTCCAGTATTTTGTTGAATGCTTCTACTCTCCCATTGGCTTGTGGGTGATACAATGTGCTTTTCTGATGATACGCTTGGAACTCTTCTGTGAGCATGCTGATGGTTTAGTTCAGGAATGTGTACCGTGATCGCTCATTAGAATTTTCAGACAGTGAAATCGAGTCAACACGTGTTCAATCAAAAACTTTGCAGCCATAACGACCATGCAATCTCTGATCATCTATGCTTCCACCCAGCGAGTCAGGTACTCTATCGCGGTCATGATGTATTGCGCACTTGTTCTTCCCTGAGGTTTGATAGGTCCAACAGAGTCGATTGCCCACTTTTCGAAGGATTGTAGTGTCATCTCTGGATTCAAAGGCATCTTGTCCATCCGCGATGGTGTGCCGGTCATTTGACATATATCACAGGCCTTACAGTGTGCTTTTGAATCCTGATGAAGGGTTGGCCACCACAACCCTGTGCGGAAAATCTTTTGTCCGATCGCTCATCCAGCATAGTGTCCTCTTGTAGCGCCCCCATGTTCTTCCATGACGATCTGACTTCGTTCAAATTTAGGCACATAGCTTCGTAATCTCTCATCATTTCCCATCTTGTATAGGTGCCTTGCGATGATAGAAAAATATGTTGTGTGCACCACCATTTCATTCTTCTATTGGAAAGAGTATTCCTACGGCACAGTCCCTATCATCAGAAACTAGAGTATATCTTTGATGTGTTCATCTGCGACGCGCACAGTAAAGAGCTATGCGTCAGGTAATCCTTCCTCCAAAGTAGTAGGTTCCTCGCCCATCTCAATACGCGACAAGTGATTTGGTCATGCATTCAGGCATCTAGATTTGACCACGACCTCAAAGTCATATTCTTGGAACAATAAGAGCCACCTACATATGTGCCCCCCCCAACACAGGCTTATTGACCAAGTATTTTAGCACAGAATGGTCTGTATACATCTTGAAATGTCCTCCGAGAAAATAGTGACATTATTTTTGGAGCATATACACCATAGCCAATCCCTCGTACTCGGTTCTAGAATAGATATTTTCCGCTTTGGAAAATCTACGACTTGCAAATAGGATAGGGTGATCAGGGCCCTCTCCGGCCTCTTGTGTGAGCACTTCTACCAGTGTTATACATGACACATCAACATGGACATGAAACTCCACATCCCATTTTTGGAAGACCACGATTAGAGCGGAACTCAATTTCTTTTTTAGGACATCCAGGCTCTTCATGTAAGCATCATTCCAATAGAATGTGACATACTTTTTCAATATCTTCTCCATCGGCGCAGTGATCTAGGCATAGCTTTTGATGAACTTCCTGTAGTACCCTGTATGTCCGAAGGTAGTGCACAACTGTTTAACACTTCGAGGTGCTTCCAAATTCAAAATTACTGCAATCTTCACCGGGTCTACCATTCGTCCCTGTTTGCAGATCACATGTCCTAGTAGGTTCCCAAAGGGAACAAGGAACGTACACTTCTTACAATTCAACACAATTTTGTGTCATCGGCAAGTATCCAGCATCAAGTGTAAGCTTGCTACGTGGTGCTTAACCAATTCAAATATAGTCCAATCATCGAGGTATACCTTTTGGAATTTGTGGATATATTCTTCGAAGGTGGTAACGACTATGCTCGAAAAGTTGGCTAGCGCATTTTTTAACCCAAATGGCATGACGATGTATTGAAAGAAACCCAACTCAATTGCGAGGGTGGTCTTGCTCCTATCCTCTAGTGCGATTCTAATTTGGTGGTACCGTAAGAACCCATTAGTAAAAGAACATGCTTCTTGCCCGTCGACATTTTCCAATACTTCATTTGTGAACGGGGTCGGGAATGGGTCGTGTACAAAAGCATCATTCAACTTCCTGAGGTCCACACATATTCTTATCTCGCCCTTCTACTTTTTCTCCTGCACTACCATAGGGCTTACCTAATCGGATTCTTCCACCGGCTCAATAATTCTAGCTGCGAGCATTTTGTCTAGTCATATGCAGACCTTTTCCTTGTACTTCGGATTCCAGCAGTAAGGCCTCTGGTTAACCAGCTTCGCGTTGGGTTTTAGGGTGATCTTCATCATCCCTAAATCACCAACGATCCCCTTTGTGTCCATAATCTTGGCTGGGAATAAGTCTTGATGCTCGCAGAGTAACTCAGCGACCTTATCCACTATGGCATCATCCCAATAGTCACCGAGCATTGCATACTTCGCTTCGGCCTCCATCCCAATGTTTACCTGCTCTGTATTTACTAGTGTGGTGATGTCAGGATCTTCAATCAATGGTCCTTGAACCTCGTGATAGCCTTTAGTTTATGGAATGTTTACTTTTTGTGGATGTTCGTCATCCTCCTTAATGTTTACATTATAACACTCCAGTGCACAGCTCAACTGGGTCACCCATTCCGGCTAAAGCACTTCCATTATCTCCTCAGGTATTTTGAAGATAGCCGCTTTTACTGTTTGTAGTGCATCATCAACAGTGTCCCACCAATGATCCTCAAACGTGAAGGTTAATAGGAATCCTTTGCGCAAAATATCTCATTCGCTCGTACCATGGCAGAGCTTCATCTCAGTATACCAATTCATGGGTATGATATCTAGGGTATGAAAAATTAGGTGCACCCATTCGGGTTGTGGATCTTTCCTATACACCTTAGTCCACTTCGCGAGGTGTGTATGTGGATCATCCTGTTCTTCATACTTGTCTGTTAACTACATCTGAGGCTTTTCAAACTACATGTGCATCATCCTTCTGCATTCGCACCAGTCCTCAAAACTCCTTCGGTGCATACCCCACCATCTTGCAGGTGTAGCATGAAGTACCCATTTCAAAGCGTAGAAATGTCGTTGTTCCGATACTTCATTTTCAAATTTGTTCAGGAAATCATCAACCTTGCTTAACCCTTCATACGTAGGCAAATCTCTTACTTTTGTGGCCACACAACACAGCGACCTTATCATCATGTTATAGTTGAGCATGGTTACCTCATGTAACTGGTTCTTCCATCGTTCGATTTCCTCATCCGAATCTAAGGTGCAGGAGATTTTGTGCTCCCATGAGATTCTGCCATCTATGGTTGGATTTACCCAGTCTTGCTCCCACATGGTTGTCTTGTAGATACAGTCTAGATCTTTGTCACTATCAGAGTCACGCACTAGTTTTGTGTAGCATGATCCTTCTATGGGGTCTAAAGGTAGCACTATGCGTAGTGAATTTTTCTCAAAAATCATCTTGCGCTTCTTTATATTTATCACTCCATTCATGTTAGTGGCCCAATCTATTCCTAATAGTGAGGGATAAGGATTGATGTCATCAGCAATCTCTATCACTTCAAAATCTTCAAGTGCCCTCGCTCCTTTGATATCTACTATGATTCCCTGTAATCTCCCCATAGGTAAGATCTTTTTCTAGTTCGCCATTTGCAGTTGGAAAGGTGGCCATTGTAGTGTAGGCCTGCCCATGCGCTCCCATGTCTTCTTTGGTAGGATGTTCACATCTGACCCTAGATCTAGAATCACTTGATCCATTTCATATTCCCCGATTTGGACGGTCAATCTCATCTCCCTTACTATTCATGTCGTGTGCTTCCAGAGCTTCTGTGTTATGCGTGGTTCTCCTGCCGCAGTCCCAACACATCTAGTGATGAGTTCTTACAACCCCTTCACAGCCTTGCTGTCACGCAACAACTTCATGGATGTCTCCAAGAATTTAGTGCACATTGATTGGTCTATTTTCAATTCTAGTCTGTCTTTACTTCCTGAAGTGGAGGCATACACAAAGCTCTTCTTAGCTACCATGAGTGTCTCCTTAGCACACTCCAAATCAAATTCTAGCTCCTTTGTTGGAGCCTTGTGAACCTAGGCACTCTCTTTGGGATGCTTTCCTTTGTCATCTCTTGGTGTGATACGACTCTAGAGCAGGATATTCACATTAGGGTCTTCCTTGCATGGCTCAGACCTCATCATTTTTAGGTTCTGAGTCGAGGGAGGTTGGAATTCTCCTTTATAGTGCAACCTCACTATTAGTGTGGGATAGTTCTCTTTCTCGTGATCAAACTGCGTATAATATAAGCATGATGGTCTCATTGGATTTGTAAAATCACGGCCATAATGCCTTAGCCTTCCAGAATTGTAACATATTAGTTGTTCGTGACCCCTTCCTAGTCCCATTCCTCCTCGGTCTCATCCATGCCCCTGAAATTCAGTGCGCACCATTCTTGCATTTTGATCGAGGGCCCATGTTTTCGTCTAAACTCTGTAGGTAGGAGTCTGATACATCATCAGCTCATAACATCTACAGGTGTGCTCATTATGGCCTACTAGCATGGAGAAATTACAGAACAACTGCTAGGAATTTTGTGTATAATTCTCTCATAGATGGCAGTCATCTGTAGCATGATTCCCTCCTATCTGACAAATTGTGCAACATAATGCAGGTGCCATGCTTGGTCCTACTTGTGCCTCTCGTCTCAATGGCATTGTCCTCCTCTCGACATGTAATTCAAAAACATTGGACAATGGTCCTTGTCATGTCCTTGGCTTTTGCACTTTACGCACCATACCTCCTCATGCGCTTCTGGGCGAGCAATCCTGTCTTGTTTCAAACTCTGGATCTCAAAGCACAAGTTTTTCAACTGCGCGTGGATCTATTGAAATTCTAGGTTAGGATCTTGTATCGGGGTCTTGTGTAGTCTCTTCGCAATCTCTAAGGCCTCAGCCTGAGTGGTTATCTTCTGTTGTGACAACGCATTCCTTAGATGTGGCATTAGCAATGCAACAAACCATGCATGATGTTTCCCATCCATCCAGGTCATATTAGCTTCATGAATTGTACACTTCAGTCTTTGATCCGACTCCTAAAGGGTCTCACCTGGAAGCATCATGATTTCCTTAAATCCAATGATCGACTGTGTCTCTGATTTTGGCCTGCTAAATTCTTTGTCCAATGCAGCTTGGATATCTATGATCCATGCGTTTGGATTTTCATTCGAATGCTTAATGTACCACGTCAGTGCACGATCCTACATAGTGCTGACCAATGTTGCTTTCTTTATATTGTCATCTGTGTTTCCTTGCACTTCCCATATAGCCTCTACCACGAACCAAAACTGGTTCTGGTCTTCATTCCCTACTCCCCTAAACACTAGCAATTTTATCGTGCTTGCGATATTGAACTATGGTGGTGGCGGAGGTGGTGTGGACAAAGACCAGGTTAAAGATGGTGAAACTAGCGGTGGTGTAGGTGGGAGCAGTATGTGCGAAATTCATTGGTTTATCAAATTGATCATAGTTTTGGGTGAACTTCGCGAGTTCTTCCTCACCTTCTCGTGGAGGTGAAATCAAGGGGATAGTTTCTAGTTCTACGCTAAGTTCGTTTCTGTATATCCTCCCACTACACATAGCCCCAAACATAAATTTATTTACATAACCCATTTTTCATGCAGTAACATTTTAATCCAAGTGTTTAAAGATTTCACGTACTTACCTCACGGTCCTTTGAGGAATCATCGCTTTACCTCTCTATAGCTAACTGAAGTATCTACCTTAAAATTTGTGATAAATCCTCTTATAATTCGATCGAGCTAGTGATCCACAGCACGCGTGATCTTATCTTCTGATGCTTCTAGTCTGCGCACCAATTCTGGAGTCCACACAATAGGTTTGTTGAGTCTACACCTTCCTTGACTATCTACTAGCTTCGTGATCCACTTGTACAACTCAATGGGGAAGGATGCAAAGGAAATTTCATGGATCTCCATATACAAGTATCCATCTAGCCGCTCTTCCTTTGATAGTCATGGATTCCTATTTTCTTGCGCCGCGAACCTGTGAATTTTTCTATCGAACCAATCTTCAATTCGTTTCTTTGTCGGATTCCAGTGATATGACATAAGAGATCTCTATGCAAATCTTGGTCTCGAAAATGAAACCATTTGTTGGCTTGTTGGGGCCTGACCCATGTTCAGAGTTAATTAGCCAAACAAATCCCGGTACTACTGGCCCTTTCGGCAATAGTCCACGGAGCACAGACTGAGGTCTCACCTAATGTAGTATGGGAGGTTGCTAGAACAAGGTTTCCGCACCTTGGAGACGTTTGATGAGTTCGACTGGTTCGCGGTTTGACCCTCCACGTAGGTTGCTTCACGTACTTTCCCGTACCTCTCGGCCTAGTGTGCTACCTTCATGCAATCCTACCCAGGGGTTGAGCGCCATGTTCTGTTTTATTACCCAATACCTTACTGGTATTTAATGTTAGTTAATTAGCTTTTCCTGCTTGAGTTCTCTATGTTACACTTAACAACATAAACCATTCATACATGTGCATGCAATAAATAAACAATATATTGGCAAGTTATATCAATCATGCATTAAACCATGAACAGATACACATAATTATATAAGAAATTCTCTTTACCAATTGCTTCCACAGTTATAGACTCGACTCACCCTGTGCACTTAGCTACAGGGGTCCACGCACTTAGCTGCAGACTACTAAGCCTCTGCGCACTTAGCTGCAGAGCCTTCTCCTACTCTATGACCCAAAGACACACTTCAACCTGAAACTCAATCACTTAGACTTCTGATGCCTCTCTTATACTTCCTTCTTTTACATTTAGAGCCTCACTCTATTTATAAAATCCAATGGTCCGCAGACCATGGGTAGGTTTATCCAACCGACATTACATTACAAAACAAGGGCTAACAACCCTATGACTTTATCAAACTTTCGCGCCCTGTGGCCATAATTTGCGAAGCTTTTATAACAAGATTCAGTCAAATCTTGGGCTTTGAGCCCCAAAACATGCCTTGGGGGGATTCCATGCCCAAAAAATATTGTGCAATGTAAACAAAGAGAGATATTCCTCATAACATTGATGATGAGTTTGAAAATGTTGAAAGACAAAGTAAACAAGATAATAAACCAATGATTGATGATCTTGTGGAAAATGTTGAAAGAGATACAAATGAAGAAGTTGAATCACCATCAAGTATATATATATATTATAAATTATATATATATATATAATATATATATATCATGTGTATTATTGAGTTATACATATTTATTAATTTCAATTTAATTCAAATTTTTTTTTTTTAATTTTATTATCTAATGAATATTTATACCCATTTACATTTAATTTTCATATTTACAGATGAAATAATATTGATGATGAGATGTTAGAAAATGTTGACACTGACATATATGGAGATAAAAACGCTGACCATATGATATGATATTGTGTTAAGGTCATTATTGAGAAGTTATTCAAAGATGAAAGTGTCACATTTCAAACTCAAATTTTGAGATGTCTCTTAACATCAAAGAAATTAAAAGATGCTACAACACTATTGGGTATTCTAAAATCAACAAAATATAAAAAGGTGAAGGAAAATGTGATTTAAGATATAAATAGTGCTTTAAAATCGATTGGAAGATTTAGAAAGACAAGTAATATAAATGCATGCAGAGCAATACAAATGGTAGTGGTTTCATCAAGCACTAAAGAAAATCATTTGGTAAATTCTATGGAAAAAATATAAGGGACCTCACAAAAAACATTGCACAAACATAGGAAATTTTGATTACAAATAGATGTAAATGATGAGCTCTATTGTTGGACAATTATTTGTAGGCAACCATACAAAGATAGTCTTGGAGAAGATGTTAAAAAATAATATATAAATATTGAATGAAAAATTCATGTGTTTCACCAAAAGCAAGGGATGTGATGTGATGAAGAATAACACGAAATCATTATGAAAAACATGAAAAACATATCTTGGACACCACTCAAATAGAGTTATTCAATAAGTTCATAGAAGAGAATCGTGGAATTAATGTCTCAATCAATAATTTTTTGCAGCAAAACCATGGTATGTTAAGCCTATCACTCTACGTAACACTTGTTGTTTTCGTTATCATGTGGAATGTCAATTATGTTATGACACCTTCCTTAATTTTGGTAAAACATTTTGGAAAAATTCACCTCCTCCTTCCACTATCCATGGTTTCATATTTGAAATTTTATGTGAAAGGGAAACTCATGAATTATTTTACCAAAAGAAATGTGTTGGTGGTAAAAAATGTGATCATTGTGGAAATTTTACTTTATTTCACAACAAATATTCTTTTGATATAGATGATTAATCATTGTCTAACCTAAAAGCGAAATGGAAGAGATATGAATATATCCATACATCGATTAGTTGAGATAATATTTCAAGTGCTAAAAGCATTTAATTACAAGAGGAAGGAATTCTAGTGATAGAGCTTTTGAAGAAATTTGAGACATAAATTTATAAGTACACCAAGCATTTTCATAGCGCTCGATGGCAGGACATGCAATTCAAAAAATCCCATGAAATGTTTCCACTAGCGACCATTTTGTCAATAGTTGATTTTGTAGAGAATTACACATTTGTTGCACAAAATGAAATACAAAGTGAATATTATCATTCTCACCAAGTCTCTATGCTTGTCCATATTCTATATAGACATGCTAAAAAACATGTTGATGATATGGAAAGCAGTAGTGAGAATCGACATGTTATTAAAGAATATCACTTTTATATTAGCGATGATCGTACATATGATACACATTTTGTACAACATTGTTTCGATAATATTTTTGACTCATTGAAAGGTTGTGGAATAAAATTCTATGAACATGGGATATGGTCAGATGGATGCGCAGGTCAATTCGGATCTTCACGATCATTATTTTGGTTGTGTCATCTTCATAATAAAACCCACATTAAGCATCATTGTAATTTCTTTGAGACTAGTCATGGAAAAGGAGAACATGATGGTGCATGTGCATGTATGAAACGTGCACTTCGAAGATATCAAATGGACCACTCTGTAGGTAGACTTGTTTCAACTAAACAAGTTGTTCAATGTTGCGATGTTGCGTTGAGCTATCAGACTAACCCATCAAGGGAGGTATGAAGGTATGTACATATATGTACAAATTAACTTGTATATAGTTTTAATATATGATAATTTTATTAATTTTAAAAATTTAAAAATTATATAGTTGAAATAGTATAACAATGACTATCTTCAACATATATAAATTGTATCTTAAATAACATATTTGAATTGTTTTTTGAATTTACTATAGGTTTTTTTGGCATATTGGAGTTGAAGATGTAGATATATTGATTACATATGAAGCTGGAATAGTAAAAGGGACTCGAAAATTGAATTCAATTAAAACAAAGGATTATCAAAATGCATTTACATTTGATAAAAGAAAATATTATTGTTTTTGTCCTGTTTGCATAGGGGACATACAATCCAATAATGTTTGTGAAAAAATATGTATGTAAAACCTTGACAACATACATAACTAAATACAAAGGGAAAATGTCAGTTGCAAGCTTTGAAGAGATGGAACTAGAGGAGACTATAGGATCATCTAAAGGTGATCAATTTTATGATCTTGTTAGAGAAGGTAACATTTAAATTGATTTCAAAATATATATGTTCTATGTTCTTAAAATGAATGTGTGTAAGTATCTGGATAATAGTTAAAATATAAAGCTCTCGAAAGAGATAATAAAATCAAGTCTGTATTGATAAAGTTAATTTCATGTAAATTATGGTTTGAATTTATACATGTTTTATTGTGCAGGAGATGTTTTTGATGTAGTTGCACCCACTAACAACATAGAAAATGTCAAGTATTATTTGATGTAGTGCATTGAATGAAAAATGAAGTTATTGGAAGACTATGATGATAATGGTTTTACATATGAAATAGGTTCTATTATATTGAAAATTTATTTTTCCCAAGAAACTCACGAAAATAAGAGTAATGTTTACTTTCAAGACTATAAACCCAATGTCATAAGTTGTCAATATAGTCACTTCGTGTGTGCAGTGCGCATAAAGTTGATAGAAGTTCAATAAAAAAAACAACTGAAAGTTAAAAAATGGAGAATGTTAAAAGTTGACCATGAATGGATAATTGAAGATAGAGTTCCATTAGAACTTTTTTAATTGAATAGCCCAACAATTTCTTAGATACTTGGATTCATATTTGAGAACTTAGAGTCAAGTACATTGTTAACATTGTTTTTTGTGCACTCTTAAGTTGTACATTCTTAAGAATGTGATGATGTGAAAATGATATTCATTGGGTCTTGTATTGAGTTAAAAAGTTATATGTATACTTCTTGTTATGTAGACCTGTATTGAGGACTTATTGCTCTATTAATTTGTGATGTATACTACATTGTTACAACTCTATTAATTTGTGATTGTAGGTGGTTGAGTCGAGCACTCTTACTTCTCTATTAATTTATGATTGTGGTTGGTTAGGCCATTTACTAAGAATCATTTACTAACATTATAGGGATGATTAAGTGAAAAATTTACCAACTAAATGCAAATTTACTTCCATTTCTACATATTCATGAACTTAAATTATATGTAAAACCTTTAAAAGAATCAACCTATGCACATGCATCATGAAAATTGTTATCATTGTTTGACATTACATTGAATTATACCTGATTCATTCAAATACAAAATGTAGACCACATTTTGTAATTTGCAATTTTAAAAGATTCACCTGAAATAAGTCTTCAAGACAAAAAAAAAATTTAAACATAACCTAACAATCATCTACTAACATTATAGGAATGGTTGAATGCAAAATGTACCAACTAAATTCAAATATGTAAAACATTTAAAATCATCAAGCCATGCATGCATCATGCAAATTGTGGGCCATGTTTTATAATGAAATTTTATCTAACTTATGTAAATGTGCATTCAAAGAACTTTATATTAAAAGTTAACTATCAATCGAAATCCATGGTAGCCTTTCTATACATGAATGCAAAATGTACATGTACCATATTTTATAATGCAATTTTGAGTTATGATTGGGTTAGACATCTACATTGAATTATACTTGATTCATTCAAATGCAAAGTGCATACCACATTTTGTAATTTTCAATTTTAATAGATTCATTTTAAATAAGTCAAGACAAAAAAACATCAAACAAAACCAAAGAATCTTCTACTAAAATTATAGGAATGATTGAATGCAAAATGTACCAACTAAATGCAAATTTACTTTCATTTCACTATATATTCATGAACTTAAATATGTAAAACCAAATTTTAAGGATTAAACCATACATCAATTGTACCATGAAAATGTACACAAATGCCAAAATTAGCATGTATTAAATGCAAATTTACTTTCATTGCACTACATATTCATGAACTTAAATATGTAAAACCAAGTTTTAAGCATCAAACTATACATCAATTGTACAATGAAAAATGTACATAAACTACAAAATTTTCACATATTAAACACAAATTTACTTTCATTGTACTACATATTGATGAACTTAAATATGTAAAACCAAGTTTTAAGCATCAAACCATACATCAATTGTAACATGAAAAATGTATATAAACTCCAAAATTAGCATGTATTAAATCATAATAAAGAGTTCAACATTTAAAATATGTCCACAATTTTAAAATATATAATAAAAGGTTGTATCAATTTAGACAATCTCGCTCTAACATACAATCTATCAACCCTTGATGCTCTCTTAATCATGGGTGCCCTGAACAACATGTGTAATTGCATATATACATAAGGTTATGTACTTTAAGATTAAATTTTAATGTTTTAAAATTAAATGAGAACGTAAGATCATCAAAACAAAATTATAAAAAATTTCAAATTTCATGCAATACATCATGGTGTTCGCCCTCCATTGTGCCCTTTTCATATTCATCTTGCATTGCCCCCTCTTGGATGCCCAGTACAATACCTGTACATGTATATATTAGAAATTTTAAATTGCATATATGAAATTGCAAAAACTCACAATGTTAAAAAAATAATTACATGACTTTTTCAAATTGTTTAGGTGATCCTATCCCCATTGTCGACTCCATTGCTAAAGTCCCTAGACAATGGAAATCTCCCAAACCTAAAATTCCAAAATTTTAAAATTATAAGATAAATCTATAAATAATTTTTTAATGAAACCTGCACTTCAATTTATAACAAAACATAAGTGAAATATTCAATACTTGTGGCGCATCTCATAATAAGGAGGAAGGTGGTGGCACTATGTCCAAAATATCGGTCAGAATTAGAATCTGTTAACATTTAATTTTATATACATTTAACTATTTCTTTTAAAAATACGTGAGGTCACAACATACCGATATAATAAAATTAGAATAATAATTGTATCAACATGAAATCTTCAAAATAACTAACATTTCTTAAAATATCTTCATTAGAACCAAAACTTGGGACCGTGACATTATCAAAATTTTCGTTCAACAAACGAGTTAACTGAAAATGGTGAACATATGATACATTTTTGTTAGATTATATCTAAAATAATAACAAAATGTACGTGAATCAACATTAACACATACATTACAAATTACATTAAAATATCAACCCTGAACATTGACATATACCGATCCCACACCCTCATCTTCATGAACAATTAGGTCTTGCCAACCATTATGACAAGCCTTTGCATATGCTTTAAGTTCTTTAGTATTCATATTATCTATCGCCTCATCTGTTTTATATACAAAAATTCCACATGCATTAGCTCATGCTCTTTGTCGATTTAGACAGATATCAATTCCAACCAATGCACTTTGTATGTTATCTATGATGGCATCCCTTCCTTCTCGACTAATTTGAGAAGTGACATTCATCTTTGACCACAAAGTTACTACAGGAGGAGGTTGGAATACCAAAGGTGGTAGAGGGCAAGGCAATTAAACGTCATGTAATGCACCCTTACAATTTTATAACCAACCTTTCCTAGTAACGTAATATTATGATGGAAGGTCATTGTAATCATGTTTCATGCCCAAAAAAAAATATTTATAAAATAATTTTGCAAAATAAACTGGAACCTCATCATTCCATGACAACTTTCCATATGCTACAAGGAACCTATCATACAGATGGCAAGCTATATCAGGGTGCTTGAAATATTGCACCTTCAACATTTTTCTTTTCGGCCCTTCTTTGAAATTAGACATAGATTTTGCATCTTCTTTTGTAAACATTTTATTAATCTCGACCCATTTATCGGGACCCATCACTACTTCCTTTCTATGCCTCATCATATTTATAAATGAATTTGTGGTTGACAAAATATTCTTGTAAACTTCAAGAAATGAGCATAGAGAGTGTGTAACTATTTCTAAGCTTTCTCTACTCTCCATAGGGAGCTCCAAACTCCCAAGATCTTTCCTCAATTGAGAATAATGAGTTTTTCCCTTTTTGATTGTGCATTGTAAGAGGTTTTCTCCCAAGGAATTCCATTTGGAATATCAGATGGATAAAAAGTAGTTGGTGTATGGCCTTCTTCTTGATCGTTCAGTTTCGCTTATGTTTACTTGGACGAATATTTTCACCCTCTAGATTAATATATATAAAATTTCAAAAATATAGAAACATATGAACAAATTTATTCATACATGTGTGCAATATAGACATGTATAATTTACCAAAATGATGTTGACCACTCGGAGAATGTTGGCCAACTTGAGATTGATGACCACCCTGAGATTGATGACCACTTGGAGAATGTTGACCACTTTCACGCAACAACATTGTGAGATAATCATCTAAAAATATAGAAAATAAAATTTCAATATTTATATGTACATACATATGATTTTACTTATTTATCATTTAAGTAAATGCACACACACACACACACATATAATAAATACCATGATGTTAATGATGGACCTCCTCAGATTCATTTGATATTCCCTTTGATCCACAACCTCGACCTCCCACTCTAGTAGATGCATGAGACTCTATTGATGTTCACCTTGAAGAATCATGAGGAAAATGCACATCCATGATATGGATATCTATATATATATAAACATGTATGATACTTAAAATGTTACCTTGTGGATTTACAATTTTTTTTTTAAATTCTATTTAAAAAGATCATGAATTCAAAAAATTGTTGAAACTCTTCAAGTTAAAACATGCATTTAAAAATATTTAAATTTCTATTTAAAAAGATTAAAAATTTAGAAAGTTGAGATAACCCTTGAAGTTACCTCATGCATTTAATTGATTCAACCCTTGAAATTACATCATGCATTTTAAGATCTTAAAATTGATATTTAAAAACATTGAAAGTCTAGAAACACAAGTGTTGAAGCATGTAGATTTTGAAAATTAAATACAAAATTTTCTAAAACATGTGAAGTTCTAGTTGTGGTTACATAGTGGGGGCACACTTGGTATAGAATTGAAAAAAACACATGGTCATTAAAAATGACACATTGATAACTAAAAACACACATATCAAAGATATACTACAATGTCTATTAGTAAATATTGATGGAGAACTTATTAATAGTAATTCATATTTCACACACAAATCTTTAATTAGCATTGATCCAGGTGGCTCCAAAGACACACACGGGACAAAGAGGGCTTATGAGAGCTCAAAAATCAAAGTGTTTGGATTATTCTTGAACTAGGTTCATGTTAAAGATCTCATCATCGTGATCGCAGTGGTATGAATGGTTCGTCAATCCGAGTCCAGATGAAGGAGATAAAGGCAATCAAAGTTTGGTTGAATTTCGCTGACTTGGCACGGTTAATGGAGACAAAATTTGGACTTTTTCCGGTAGACAGAATCTGGCCAACTTTGGCTAGATTCTGGGAAAAATTGTGGCTTCATTAAAATGACTCCTACGCTCAACTTTCGAAAAATTCAAAAAATGACTATATATATATATATATATATAATATATATATATATATATATATATAATATATATATTATATATATATATATATAATATATAATAGATATATAGATAATAGATATAGATATAGATATAGATATAGTATGATATAGATATATACTAATACATATTCATATACATATAGTTAAAGTGGTGGCGGGCCATGACGCCCGCCACCCCCATCATACTTATCATATATTGAATATATATGGGTTATATATAAACCCAACTACCTCCAAATATCATGCGCCATCAAATAAGGTGGGACTGGCGGGGATTGAACACGCGCCTGGCCCACGTGGGTTGGCCCCCACCGGGCGGCCTCATGTAAAACAAACGTAAATGCAACGTAACCTCCAAAACAAATCCACGAACCATTAAAAAAATCCGTACCTTTTTTTAAGGGAAAAACGGTTAATCGTAAACGCTATTTTGGAGTGCGTGGTGTTTGAACTCGACCCACCTCCATGCAATCTCCCAACCATACCAATGACCCACAAGGGTCCTCATTGGTACCCTCATCCAAAAACTCATATAAACCCAAACTTTGTTAGTACACCGGAGGCAGAGGGAGGAACTAGGAGTGGGCATGGAAAACGAGGCAGAATATTTTTTTATTAATTTTTAAGGTAGGTGAAACCATGACTGAGCAAAATTTCCAGGAGGGTGAAATTTTTGCAGTGTTCAAATTGGACAAATTTTATGTCGATCTTACACCTCTCGTCGACACGAACTCGATGGCCTAGTCAAATTCCTGATTTGAGAAGCCTATTTGCAGAGGACCTGGAGGAGGGAATCTTTGAGGAATCTAAGGGGAATCTAAAAGATTCCTTGAGCCCCAAATTCTCAATTTCCTAAAATTTAGAAATTTGGGAGTCAATTTTGCACTATTCAACACCACAAATCTGATTGTGTGCTTAGATTTTCCATTTTCTCATTCTATTTTTTAGCCACTTTTCTAAGTGGAGTGTAGGTGTCAACATTAATGTGTGAGTAGTCATTTCCACGTGATTCGATGCTATGAGGTCGATGCTCCAAACAACTTCATCAGTTTGACATCCTATTCTTCAGATGGCCCTAGGATGTGTGTATATGAAGTGTTCTCACGTACTTATCTTTCTATGCATTGTGCTTAACATATCCCTATTTGATGTGTGATGTGGAATCCTATTTTCATACTTGTTTCATGATTCCTACTTGATATGATGTAGAATCATCTATGTGATGTACTTGTTGTCGTGATTCATCATGTTGTGTTTTGGGATCCATTTGTTGTATGTTGATGGGATACTCATGTGTCACCATGCATGTTTACATTGAGATCCCTTTTATGCCATGTTAGTGGGATGATCATCAAGCATGAGTTTTGTGTCATACTGATAGGAGTCTTTTGACTAAGAGTTCCTGTAGTGGAATATCTCTTGGAGCCACTCATCCGTGAGGGAATTTTCCTTGTATGATAGCGAAATTTACTCTTATGTACATCATCACTATTGGCAACACTTAATGCAGCAACCTACACCATCTTGACATCGAGGCCTGGAGATGTAGTCCCTCCTAGACGAACTCCATTATCAATAGCTTATGTTTTCATGTGTTGATGATTGTCATGTTCCTCTTCTTTACAACATGAAAATGTATTCATTTATGTTCTCTTAAAAATGAAATTTAACACATCATGAAAGTTAAATATCTTGGAAGGGTCCTTTGTCACACCCAGACCTGGATCAGGCATTGCCCCATACAATAGATTGCTAGACATCCTATTAACATTTGCACAATGTCTTATGCTAAATGATTGAAATTGAATGACAATATTTTTTGCTTCTCCATGTAGTTGTTTTAAACTCTACTTTTTAATTTGGTACATGCCTTTCATTTGGTTGCACACAAGTTTAGAATTTGTGAAGACAACAATTCCATTGCATCCATACTCCCTAACATTTCCTAAGCCTTCTCTAAATGCAATATAATATGCATCATTATTTGTTGTTCTTCTAGGTACATTATGTTTCCTTTGGAGGAATTTTTTCGTCAAAATATTGCATAGAACATAAGTAATCACTACTTGCCCTTGATTGGGATGAAAAGAAACTTCTATGCATAATGTCTATTTTTCAACCACGTTTAATGGGTTTTCTGATCCTTGTAAAAAAAAAAATTCAATAAAATGAATTTGATATATTTATACAAGTATTGCTAGGTTGTGTAAGAGATTATTGTTTAGACAAATCTGTCACAAGGCTAGGCAGAAAGAAAGGTTGTTTAGACAATGGTAATGGTTCTATGTTTCGTGTATGATTATGCTTACTGGTTTTGTTGTAACACTAGTTGTATACATTGTTTTTGTAATCCATTACATGTACTCATCACACTTCTACATAAGATTGAACGTTACTTGTATAACAATGAATATGGGTTTTAGGTTTCCCTAATAACTTAGATCAGATTAAGCTTACATTATATTAGATCTTTATCTTCATCATGACAAAACAACAAGGCATGTTTATTATTGCTATACGAAGAATAAAAACGTTATCCGCTTGGATATATTCTTGGTTGGTGTATTTTGGGTGAGATTCATGTGAAGTGGAGATGTTATAATCATAAGGCCTAACCTAATAATGAATGATGTTGCTATGATGATGGAAAAAGGATGGGTGCATACGGTTCACAGAGGAGAAGAATTTGAGATTGATTACATTCCGAGTGATTTTCTATAAAACACCCGGAATTTTGTTTCATATTGCTATTTTTTTAATAGTATATATGGGAGGAATAGGGTATGTCCATTATCATAAAAAAAAAGGAAAAATACAAGATTCCATTTCCATTAGAAAATTGGTATAAAATAAAATAAAAATAGAACAGAGGAACAAATCCAATGATGGAGGTCATTGCAACAACCTGTATTGCTTGGCTTCATTTCCTACTAGACACAAGGAGCCTATTCTCTAATCAAATAATTTACTAGCGATGGTGACTTACCTGGTTCAGACGGGGAGCTTCCAACAATGAGGGTGGATTGGGAGAAAAATATTCCAGCCACGAGGGTATACAAGGAGAGAAATATTCCAGCGAAGAGAGTGTATGAGGAGAGAAATCTCCCAGTGACGAAGGTGGACGAGAAGGTTGAGAACTATTCCACGCTAGAAAAAAACAAAAAACATCACACAAATATCATAGAAAATATTTCACTAAATTAAGAAATTCATATAAAACAAAATGTGTCAATCACCTGGTTAGTTTCAGCGATTGACAACAGACCACACAACACAACAATGCTTGACAACAAAACGCACAACAAAACACAAAAATGCTCTACTTTCACACTAGAGACAAATAAAAAAAGCAGGAAACTTCACAACAACATATGGCCTGACATATATATATCTATATATATATAATATATATATATATATATATATATTTATAATATATATATATATATATATATATATATATATTATCATATATAATATATATATATTATTGCAGTAATGCATATACTACATTATACATACATATACATATATATATACATATATTCAACTGAATAAATAATTCGGCTGAAAAACCTAGTTCAGTTAAACAACTAGTTCTGAAGAACAATATTTTCAACCAAATTGTTTATTTGGCTGAACTATTTTTTTGTTGGCTTTTTCAACTCTAGCGAACATTTTGTTTAATGATCGACGTTAGTCTAAATGGCCAAAATTTCAATCGAATGCTTGTATGATAGTTTGGCCGAATAAATTTAGGGAATTCGACTGAAAAAAATTGTTCGGTCGAAAAAATGAGGTTTGGAATTTTTCGGAGGCGTTTCTCACAAAAGTGTAACCTAACTTCACATTTTCACCCTATTTGCATTCCACAGTTTTGGCATGTTGTTTGAAAAGTTATTTTTCCAAATGTGAGAGGGTTTTTGTCCTAATAAAATCATTGGTTACTTCAATGTACTTTGTATTGTTATAATGTAATCAATTCTAGTTAAATGTAATTTTAGGATATCATGTAACACTCTCACCTTTTCATTCATTGTGTCATCTACCAACGCAATTGGTTCAAGAAATTTCATGATTTTTATGGGTGGTATTGGTAAATTGTATCTACAATGTGAGAATTTTCTCTTTTTACAACTTTTTATATGGTGTTGTTGATGTATTTTTGCAAGTTCTAGATCAAGGTGCTCTATGTTACAGGTCAAATAATTGTCGACGAAGTTTTCAATTTTAGTGTTACTATTGATTACATATATTGGTGCATTTTCTACCCATAACGACCCATGTTTATGTTCGCTTCCTCTATTTTTGAATTCAATTATAAAGTAGAGATCCACTATGTTTTCGAAGAATGTTTTATCTTGAGATATCATTTGATTTAAGACATTAATTCTATGCCTATAATAGCGAGTACATGTCACTGCAATTTTTCTTATAAGCTAGTCAATGTTGTAGCCTTCTATTGTTTCAATATGTTTCCTTTTTCTCCTTTTGTCATGTAGTTTGGTTAATGTGTTGACCAATGGAGCCCATTGATGTTCAACACTTGTAAATGTAATGAAGAATGTTGGTGGTCCTTGTTAACGTATCATGACGAATATATTTTTCTTCATATGTTGCAAGAAATCAGGAGAAATTCTTATCTGTTTGAAATCGATGTAACCAATGTCACTTTTAAGAATGTTGTCCATGTTTGGTTTGTATTTAACATCTTTTTCTAGTAACTTTCTTCCTTTTAATTTCCATTTTCTGATTCTTATTGAAATGCATGAAAGGAAGTTTTTAATTATTATTCACAATGTTTAAAAAACAGATTAATTGTGTGGTAAGATAAATCACCACTATAGTGTATTAACTCTCATTACATAGTTTTTTGGTAGGGGAGTCTTTCTACAATGTCACTATCATGTGGGTCTCCAATGAAAAGGGATGGAAAGTTCATTTACTTTTCATACTTGTCTTTGAAAATTCCAAGGAGGCATTTCCCTTTAGCTAGAAAAACTTTATTAGCTTTTCTTGCAAATAATGCATGCATAGGCACCCTATGTATCCATGTACCAATGTTTCGGTTGGTGTTTCATTTTTTGAATCACTAGTTGTTTCATTTTTGCCTTCAATGTCAATGTTTTCATTGGAAGCATTTAAAGTAGTTGATTGTAAGATGCTATCCTAACTTCTATTTAAGCTAATGTTTTTAGCTTCATATATGTGATGAAAACATAGTTCTTTCAATGCCTTCATGACATTGTGCACACAAATTTTTCCTATTTGAGATGCATTTTTATATTCCTATTGTATTTTCAATGCAACATCGATTTTTGTTGTGCCTTCCATATATTGTAGCAATGCATTTTGCAGAATGTCTATTTAAATAGGAACATTGATAATTGACCATGTTAAACCCATTTGTGATCGTTTATGGTGCCACTGTCTTATTTGTGCAAATGCAATTATTAATGCTATAAGCCGTTCTTCAAGTTTTGGTAGTGTGGTCACAACTTGGAGTGAGTTGTTTTGCCTAATCCTCTTGGGGACGACAAGTTGTAGCAATTGTCCATTTGGAATTTCTCTTTTGCAAACTTTACATATTACTGTCGTATAAAGATTTATATGGTTGTCAGATAAATTTACATATAGTTGTTCCAAGTCTTGTACAATGCTTTCCATATTCTTTTGAAAATGATACTATTTACATATTGGACATTTATTTTTAGGTGTGTCTTCTATCTTGGATAGGTAAACTATCAAGGGATTTTTCTTGGATAAGAAATAATGTTGACTTTGCAATTATTGTTTATATGACTGTTTAAGGTTTTTTGTTTTTGAATGCATCCATTTTTTTAATCTATTGACATTGTCTTATTTTTTTATGTGTTTTCGTTCTCATCATGATATAGTACAATTTTCCTTCATTCCTATGTGTATTTGTTGGCATAGGCGCATGTTGCGTATGCAACGAGGTTGTTTCTATTGGCACTATTTGGCAATGTACATTGTATCTTTTGTTATGTTCATCTATTGACAAGGGTGCATAATGAGTATGGAATGTATCTATTTCAAATGATACTATATTGTATATTTGGTTTCAACAACTATTGTATTGGAAATAATTGACAATGCTTCTAGTTAGAAAGGACCATTCTTGTATGTTTACTTTGAATATTATTGCTTCCCATTGCAAAAAAAAATAACACACCTTCAACCCACCTTTCTCATATGGCATTGCCATATTCTTAAGGTATGCTTTCCAATTTGAAACTTTGTTTTTAAGTCTTTATGACATCATTTGATAGATATTTTTGTAAACAATGCTATGCATCTTATGCATTACACATTATCAAATTGCAAAATGATTGGACAATGTAAAGTCTCAAGGATTCTACATCAAATTTAGGTTCTATCAAATGAAAAAGTGCAAAGAACATGTTATCTCCACAAATGGATTTAGTATTTATTGCTTTATGCAATCCATGGGTTTGAATTTTGTCATTCATTATTTGGAAATAGCTTTGTATAAATTTGTAGGAAGGAGGAAAGTATTCATTGCATGTGGCAATGGTTCAACATATTCTCCTGTACAATGATGGTTCATAGTTCCTGTTAGGAGGGTTCTCATCATGGAACAATATATGTAATGGGTTTGTTGTTTTGTTTGAATTAAAAAGAGAATACCTTTTTTGTTGTTGTTCTTGACTAGATTACTATTTGTAATTTCAATGATTTGGTCAACCAACGGATGCAAAATGTATCTTCCCATTGTCCTCGTTCATTGTCAGTAAGACCATTTGAAGTAGGTAGATGCATCCTCTTCAAATATGTTTCAATCATGAATTCCATGAAGCTGATACAGGAAATCAGGTACTAGCTCATAATTAAAATATTTTATCACTTCTATGCACCCTTGTTCAAGGCATACGAAGAAGTGGTCAATTGTTCCATTTCACAATTAAGTGGACATATAAATAAAATGCAAAAGCACTTCAATTGCATTGAAAAGAAAATCACCTCGAGTGTATGAAAATGCTTGAATCCTAAAAGGATTATTTGTGTTCAAGACATTGTCAATAGTCACATCATTGTTGCATTTATTTTTCGATTGGAAATTGTCAATATAAATTATTTCAACCATCTTTGTATAGTTGTTTGGTGAAATTTTTTGTTGAAATTGGTTAGCTAAATTCAATTGTCTCGTGGTTGCAAGATTGGGAAACTTGGAAGAGGAAGGAGAAATTGCATTTGCATTGAAACAAAGAAAAATGGATGGCTTGATGCAATGTTCAACTAACCTAACTTTGTTACTTTCACGGATTTGTAAGACACCTCTGTAAAATAAGGCAATGTGGTTTCCATATGAGTTTCTATTTGTGAAACTTTGAACTTATGACATAAAAAAAAAGAGAACAAAACTTCAAGAAAGAATTATAATCACCAATGAGTGGACTAAGCCTGTCAAACTTTCTCTTATTTATGTTGCCTTCTTAGGTCCCTGTAATAGTAGTGATTCCCCCATTACTATTGTTGTTGTATCCCTTATTAATATTGGTGTGCCCCTATTGTCCCCATATTGTTATTATCGTGCCCCCTAGAATCCCTCTATTGTTATTTTTGTGCCTTTATATTATTAATGTTAGGTCGGCTTGGTTATATTGTGACCCCTTAGGCTCCTATATATATAAATGAGGTTATGTCATTTGAATCATCCAAGAATTGTTCATTTTTGTAATGTAAAGGAGGTTTCCCCCTCGAAGAGGCTGAATTATAAGGCATTAATCTATTTTTTCTATATTTTTGTGAGCTGGTTTCATAACATTTGGTATTAGAGCTTTGGATTCTAGGGTTTCACTGCTTCAAATAGGTCATCGTGAAATTTTCACTATAACTCTTTCTGCGATGTTTCAGACACTAAAAAACACCCATTTGGGTTGAAATCGTTTTGAACCTTGGGTCCGAATTTCAGAGCTTTTCGTGCCATATTTGTGGAGATATGATCTGAGGAAGTTGGCCTTTTTTGCAGACTCCCGAATTACATTACAAATAGGTGACCTGGGGAAAATAGTCATAACTTTTGTTTTGAGCATCAGATTGAAATTTCATAAAAAGTTACGGAAAGAGGACAGACTGTAGTTTCCTCTATATATTTCTCAGATCCTAAGGTAAAAATAGTGACATGTGGAACTTCATACAAGTTCACTCTTCTAAGAAGGTATATAATCAGGTAATATTGGGAGATTGTGCATAACACTTTCTTGGAGAATCTAAATTTGATCAGACTGGTGGCATTGGAAAGAGGATGCAAAGGGATACTTCAGGTCACAATTTCAGAACTAGAAGATATGAAATTACAGAGATACATCAGTTGAAATATCGAGCTCCTACAAAGTGAAAAAAGGTGTGTAGATTTTTAATTTTTTTTCCATAAGCTTGGTTTGAAAAATTAGTTTGAAGGAATTCGAAGGACATAGTGGAGCATTATTATCAGTAATTGATGCCCAAAAGAAAGAAAATGGAAACACCTAGTAAGAAACCTGAAAGATCTAGCATGACTCATGAAGACGAGGAAGAAATGAAATGTGATATATCAAAATTACAAGACCAAGTACAACAAATATCATTCTCACTAAAGGTAAATGAAGCCAAGATGAATAGCATGGAAGCTAATATCAATGGAATGCAAGCTAATATGGATGGCATGGAAGCTATGATGAATGTCATGGACGATAAGATGGAAGAATTGAAGATAAATTTGAATAAGTTGCTACAAGAAATGGTCACTAATGGTGAAAGGGTAGTAAAGGAAACCCATGATGAGAACAAAATAAATTTTAATCATGATTTCATAGACTCTAATGTTGGATTAAAGACCCACCATGTTCCAAAAATTGTTATGAGGAAGTTTGATGGCAACGATACCGGAACATGGATACTACTGATGGAGCAATTTTTCGATCTCCATAATGTGCAAAACACACAAAAGGTACGTATTGCAACTTTATATTTGGAACTAAATCAGTTTATATGGTATTGATGGCTTTGCTCTCATAAAAAAAATGTCACTTGGGCAATTTTTAGGGAAGAAATGATAGCACATTATGAGGATACAAAAAGCACCATGTTTTTTAACAAATTTGATAAATCTCAAACAAAAGGGTTCAATGATGGAACACATTGATGACTTTTAAAAATTGAACATAAGGGTAAAAGATGTTCCAGAGGAGCATAGGATTGATATCTTCATAGGGACTTTAAAGGATAATATCCAACATGAGTTTTGCCTTTGGGAACTTGATTCATTGGAGAAGGCATTGAGGTTAGCAGGAAAAATGGAAAGCAAAATTATGGCAACCAGGAAGCCTACCTCTCACAACTATAAAAATGGAAGTGTTGTTTCTCCTATCCTTTCACAACCTACAAGGTTGACACCACAAGAATCGGAAGAAAAAAGGGCAAAAGGGCTATGTTATAATTGTGATAGAAAATACACTAAAGGTCATAAGTGTACTGAGAAGAAATTATTCTACATCGATCGTGAAGAGGAGGAAGAAAATGAACAAGAAATTAAAAAAAAAAGAGGATATACTCCATGAACAGACCCTAGAAAAAGAAGAAATGAATCTGACCATATCCTATAATGCATTGATTGGAATTACCACTCTTCAAACTATCAAGGTAGAAGGACATATCAAGAAGAAAAAGGTAACAATGTTGATTGATTCATGTATAACCCACATTTTTATTCATTGTAAGATAGCCAAAGAATTGAATTGCTTCTTATATCCAACATGAGAGTGTCAAGTGATGGTTGTAAGTGGAGGAACCATAAATTGCTTTGGAAAGTGCCATAATATCAAGCTATCCATGGGAATATATGTGTTGAATAGCCCAATGCTTTCTATTCCAATGGGTGGTGTTTATGTTGTACTAGGAGTCTAATGGCTAAAATCCTTGGGTACAATAGCTTTTAATTTTCAAGAACTTTTCATGAAATTTTCCAAGGAAGGAAAGGGAGCTAAATTTAGGGGTATTGCAAGGAAACCGAGAAATATAATCAGCTCTAAGGGTATGAAAAGGCTTTTGAAGAAGGAACAATGAGGTGTAATTACACAATTATGTTACTAGATGTTTCCACAACGAAATCATCTATTTCTCCAGATCTTCAAAAATTCTTGGACAATCATTCCAAGGTATTTGAGACTCCCAAAGGTCTCCCACCTATTCGTGATCATGATCATGCTATTCATTTGATTCTAGGAAGTGTTCCTCCAAACATCAGGTTGTACAAATATCCCTATGCCCAAAAGAGTGAAATTGAACGTATGGTTGCAGAAATGCTAGAGGCTGGTATAATTCAACCTAGTCAAAGTTCTTTCTCTGCTCCAGTAGTGTTGGTGCATAAGAAGGATGGATCTTGGCGCATGTGTCCAGATTATAGGGAGCTCAACAAGCTCACTATTAAAGATAAATTTCCCATTCCTGTCATTGATGAATTATCGGATGAATTGCATGGATCAATTTACTTCACCAAGTTGGATC
>APFE031409613.1:1282-20602 GCA_000404065.3 Pinus taeda | reverse complement strand
TTGTGGCAAATGCACTCTCAAGAAAGGATGAGGATGTGGAAGCATTATTGTGTGCCATTTCTATTATCCAACTAGATTGGATAAATGAAGCAAGGGAGGAATGGAAGAATGCCAAAGAAGTGTGGGCACTTATTCGAAAGTTACAACAAGATTCCAGTACATTTGATACATTTAGCTGGAAAAATGATTCGTTATGGTACAAAGATCGCTTAGACCTTTGTAAGAATTCCCAACTCAAACAAAATATTCTTATGGAATTGCACACTTCTCCCTTAGGAGGGCACTTAGGATTATAAAAAACTTACCACAGGGTTAAGAAGGAAATTTTTTGGGATGGCTTTAAATCGGATATTCAAAAGTTTGTGGTAGAATGTTTGTTTTGCCAACAAAATAAAGTTGGAACAATTAAGACCCCAGATCTATTACAATGTTTATCCATTCCAAGCCAATGTTGGGAGGAGGTTTCAATGGATTTTATCATAGGTTTACCCAAGTCTGAAGGAAAGAGTGTCATTATGGTGGTAGTTGACAGACTTACCAAGTATGCACAATTTTGTGCATTATCACATCCATTTAAAGCCAATACACTCTCTACTGCATTTATGGAAATAATTCA
Organism: Pinus taeda; assembly: GCA_000404065.3. Lineage (NCBI taxonomy): Eukaryota > Viridiplantae > Streptophyta > Pinopsida > Pinales > Pinaceae > Pinus > Pinus taeda. The sequence goes on along the minus strand of APFE031409613.1, from coordinate 19,986 downwards.
AAAGCTACATGGAAACCCAAAGATTATTGTAAGTGACAGAGATCCCATTTTCATTGGAAATTTTTGGACATAATTATTTTCTTGTCTTGGTACTCAATTAGCTCATAGCCCATCTTATCATCCTCAATCTGATGGGCAAAGTGAGATAGTAAACAAATGTTTGGAAGGATATCTTCATTGCTTTGTATATGATAAACAAACATAATGGGTCAAATGGTTTTCTCTAGCTGAATGGTGGTATAACACTTCCTTCCATAATGCAAAAAAAATGACCCCATTTATGGCATTTTATGGATATCAGCCACCATCCATCACATCATATTTAAGAGGAAATTCAAAGGTTCAAGTAGTGGAATGCCACATAGAGCATCAACAACAAGTTCTCCAACTCCTAAAGGATAAAATCACATTGGCGCAAAATAGAATGAAACAACAGGCAGATCAACATCGCAGCGAAAGAAGTTTTGATGTACGTGATTGGGTATTCCAACGGTTACAACCATATAAACAAATGTTCCTCAACCAAGATAAGAATGATAATAAATTATCACCAAAATATTATGGTCCGTATAAGGTGTTTCAAAAGATTGGTATTGTGGCATACAAATTGGAGCTTCCTATAGCTTCTTCAGTGCACCCAGTTTTCCATGTTTCATGTTTAAAGAAGGTTATAGGCGACAAGCTCCCAGTTCAAACAATATTGGCACAACTTGACGAGGAAGGAAAAATTATATTGGAACCAGAAGCAATCACAGAAGCAAGAACTCAACAGCTATGAAATTGATTAATTCAGGAGTATCTCATCAAGTCGACGAACTTATCTACTGAAGGTTCCACATGGGAGGATGAGAATTTTATACAGAAGTATCCAAAACTACTCAAGCATTGAGGACAACACTTTTTTGAAGGAGAGGGGCATGTTAGGTCCCTATAATACTAGTCATTCCCCCATTACTATTGTTGTTGTATCCCTTATTAATATTGTTTTGCCCCTATTGTCACCATATTGTTATTATTGTGCCCCGTAGAATCCCTCTGTTGTTATTTTTGTGCCTTTATATTCTTATTGTTAGGTATGCTTGGTTATATTGTGACCCCTTAGACTCCTTTATATAGAAGGGAGGTTTTGTCATTTGAATGGTCTAAGAATTATTCATTTTTGTAATGTAAAGGAGGTTACCCCCTCGAAGAGGCTGAATTATAAAGCGTTGATCTATCTTTTCTATCTTTTTGTGAGCTGGTTTCATAACAACCCTAGTAGATTAAAGTGTCCAATTCTTATTTTCAATTTCTTATCGCATTTGTAGAAGGATGTAATTCCTAGGAAATTCAAGTTTATTTATGGCATAAGTTTTTATCTTTTCTTGGGTGTTGCTACTTGTATTTTTTATTTTTCACACTGATATGGATATATATGCACAATAAAGTGGAGCCTTAGAAATAAAAAAATACTATTGTGTTTAGAAAAGTATTAAGGAAAACAAAACTCTTTTGCACAACAATTGTGATTCAAGGAATGTGGCATTAATTCCCCTATAAAAAGAGTTTGGAATAGCCTGATTAACATAGTGTTGAGACCTCCCGGATCTGGGTGTCTGACGGTAACAAAGGCGCGTGGTTAGTTATTGGTATGGACGTGTGGTTGTTTTGTACAGCCACATATACTCTCGAGGCTTTGGTTATCACTCTGCACTTTCTCCACCTTAATGCGTCTTTAATGACGCCACGATAGTCATTTACTCTGACTAATTTCTTGATCATGGTGCCATCAACCCGCCATAATCGTGTTTATCCTATCCGCTCTAGCCCCTCCGCCATTGTAATTGCAGCGGCTTGTCTTCGTCGTCTCTCGGAAGCTAACCAAGCTTTGGCTCACTGGAGAGACTTCTGGCTTTGCCTCCAAGCCATCCTCTGGTCCCCTTGCGTTCATGCTCGCTACATGCTTGCTGCCCCGAGCTCTGAAGCCATGTCAGTTTTCTCCATTCACAGCTTCCTTCATCCTCCAAGAAGCCAGGTTCAACCCGCTCCTCCAGCTATGCCAGAATTGCGTAAGCGGATGAGCTGCAGAAGAGGCAGCTCTCGAGGGAAAATTGGGCGCCAAGCCACCTCCCCCATGACAGACTCCTCAACTTCAGACCTGAACCTGCGCTCAGATAGATACCCTGCCACTTGGAGTGGTCGGGGTAGAGCCAGAGGGATACAAATTCCAGTTCCAAGCTCATTCCATTCAAAGCCCAATGCCGCTCGGTTACATTTCCCTTGCAATCATGGCTCTTCCACCTTCATGGCCATGGTCACCATTGAGCTTCCCGAGCTCAATTCAATTCATGGAGTCAGCTCCCTCAGAGCAACTTCGGACAGGTCGGTGGCAAACAATCTAGGTCCCAGCCAGGAAAATGTGGATCAGAGCAAAGCTTTAGGCTATGGTAAAGGCAAGGCTTTACAAAGCATGAAGAATCCAGCGAGCTCCTCTGATGACGATGATGATAACAAATTTGGCTGCCACATCACTGAGGAGCTGCCTGGTCCCTCTCCTGATGCTTAAGGAGGTTGGTTCCTTTTGGTTCTGTCGGACTTCTGCCAGCTTGAGAAGATCCACCTGTCATTTTCCTAATTATGATTACAATCAAATTAGTTCTTACTTCCTGTTTTCTATATGCAAAGGGTATCCCACCAATCTTCAGATTCTATTTTTGGTCGCAGTCACAGTTACCTATGTTTTTAGATACAGGTTTTCGTGTCGCTGGTCACAGCTACCATGTCTAATTTTACAGTCTGGGTTGTCGTCCAACTCCGGTTCAAGTCCCATTTCCAAGTTTTGGTTGTCATACAGCTCAGGTCCAACTTTAAATTCCAAGTCCAACTATGGGCCTTTATGTATTTTTGCTTTACTTAGGAACAAGCTCTCTACAGTTTTGGAGGGCAATACTCCAATGGATTTTGGTACACAGATTTGCTTTGACTGTAATCATGCCGCAATTTTGGGCTAGCTCTATGAGGTCACGGCCTCGGTGTAAAATATTTTTGTATTAATATAGAAGTAGCCTTATTCAAAAAAAAAAAAAAAAAAATAATAATATATATAGTCTAGTGGTGTTTAATCTCTGATATGAAATCAACACTAAACTTTTCTAAAATAAATATAGTCTAAATATTGATATTAGTTAATGTTTATAATTTTTTTTAATTGAAGTGGAACATTCAAATGAAAACAAATATGGAAAATGTTTCTATTCACGGGCTTGAATGCAAGAAACATAGAACAATGTTTGGAAATTTTTATTCTAAAATACTTGCTCACCATTGGAACAAAATTACACAAATTGGCATACCTCTTTTTGTATATGCTAAAATAAAACACTAGTCAATCTAGACAAAAGAAGTTAACCAAATACCAGCTTTGGCCCATAACGCAGTTTTCTATCTACAAGTTAACAATTAAGATATTAATTTCATTTTGAACATGTTACATCATATGTATAAATTGAAATAATGCTTATTAAAATAATTAAACATAATTTGCACTCTACAAATAGTTTAATAGTGTATTCTATTGTACACGAAACCAATGGCTTAATGTTAATATGAAATTATAGAATTCTTTATTAGTTTACTTGTAATGGCATGGGAAAATAAGTATGTAAAATGTGGCAATTTGCAAAATGTGAGGGGAAATTTACATGAAACCCAAGAAAACTAAATTTCAAGCACAATTCTTTAAAGGGTAAGCCTAATGACTTTAGAAAATCCAATTAGAAAATGAAAAAGGCTTTCATATGGCACATGATCGAGACTGATCTAGTGACATATCATTATAATCATTATGAAACAGGAAAATCTTGTTCAAAATGCTAGATTAGTATTCATTTTTAATTTATCCTTTTAGATTATGAACATGATGAACAATATTTTAAGGTCACAAAATATAACTTTGACAAAATTTCTAAAGTTTTATTAGTTTGGTGCTTCCAATGGAGAGCATTCCCTAGTTGTGAAGAAAAACAATGAAATTTCACATAGACACATTCTTCACAGTAGACACTGAACCATAATGACAAAAATAAGTGAAAATTACAAAACGTTGAAGTATTAATAAGTCAACACCCTTTCAACTCTAAAAAAAAAAGAAAAACAGACAATCAATCAATTTGTTGCAATTCCAAAAACACAAGCTCGAAGAGTCATATACCTTATAGACATAGGTTTCCTAAATTTTGTAACTTTTAAAATCTCATAAGAAGGGTACACATAATGCACTCTGCACTTCACTCCCTGAGTTCTCATGCCTAATTAGGAGTCGAGAATCGCCAGTGAAACAACTTGCTAAATGGAGAAAACTCTCGACCTACAACTTGCTTTGGGAAATTTTTGCCGCACCATTATTGGTTGTTATCCCTATCAGAGTGGGAGTATCGTAAGATATTTTTCCATTGAAAATTTACATTAATATGTTTGTTGTTATTGATTTGGATCAAATATTTATGTTTTCTCTACATAATTGTGCTAAACAAATAAATGAAAATATTAAATCACAAGTAGTAGACAAGTGTTGTTATATTAAATTTCCATGGGATTTTGTACACAAAATTAATAATTCCTTTGCGAATAAGGTCGAATGTGTAATTAATAAAAACCAAGCCTAATTCATAGAAAGCCAAACGACAACCACCAACCTTACAATGCAATTTATACCATTTTCATTTAGCTTCTACCTCGCCCAATACCATTTTAATTTGTGTTGTTACCCAAATCGTACTCAATTAATATCTGTAAATTATTATTGCCTATATTTACAACCTTAAGTGGTAAAAAATAGGCTCAATATAACATATTAACATATATTTTTTATTTCACTTAATAAGTTACATAGGGGATAGATTGTCGACCATATATGTGAGCCCACAAGTGTCAAAATCCGGTGTTACAAAATGTGATGGTGCATTAACAATGTTACCGAAATTCTTGTCTCTTAGCTTTTAAGTTTTAACTTTACATGAGGGGTTTTGTATCTAGCCTGTAGTGGAATGTAGTATCTTGAATAGAGAACAACCTAATCATATGTTAGGATTAACTTGACGTGGTAGTGTATTTCCAGAGTTGGATTCCCTTTAGGAATCACCAAGTTCTTAGCTCGGCATTGCTAAAATATTTCCTGCACAGACATGCATGGAACTCACTTCCCCAAGCAACAAATGTTTATAGGCTCAGAAATTTCGTAACGCATACTTGTCCATAGGACTCATGACATATTTGCATGTTGAATAGATTTTCCCCACTCCCTTGCTCAATGCCAATATTCGTGTGGCCTTTTCTATTCTCTGAGAATCTCGTCGACTTAGAAATAGTGGCCTTGTCTTAAGCTCAGGAGGGATAGCACCAATGGGTATTGTGGTGAGTCGATGTGGCTTCAGTAACATGTTGGAAAAGGTCCAATCGATTCCAAAACCACTACAACCAATCCATAGCTAAATACATACTAGATGGGCAGAGTAGACAAGTAGAAAGAAAGCCCTGATAAAAGGCACAAGATATAAGATTCAACAAAGTGGTCATTCAAATCGCGTAGTGCCAATGCGAAAATAAAGATAAGATATAACCAAACCTTATAGCTTTAATCGGATAATTCTTATCCATCAACCCTTATGATGACCTAGTCATCTTAAATCTAGATTGGATGCCCAAGAATTTCTCTATCGCTATGTGAAAAAAATAGTGATGTGGCTATAGGCATATTTCCTGAGACGAGTAGATGAGCAAATAATTTGGGGTTGAAAGGTATTCAAGGTCGAGGCTAGCCTCGGATCAAGTCGGTTGATGTACCAATAAAGTGGACCAATGCGGACTAGGTTGGAGGTTGAGGGTCGAGCCTAGAAATAACAAAACTGGCCACGTGAATGGATAGGGATGACTATGACTGGCCTTTGAGATAACTAAGACCACCTAGGCCATTAAACAAGCTAACATATGGAGGATGAAGGGGTGTGCAAACGAAGGCGATGTTGTCTAGCACCTCACCTCCCCATGGAGGGCGAGCCCCAACTACTACAATGTGGGCCACTGAGAATCTATCACTTGGAGGATTAGGGGGCTACAATGATATTTAGTAATTTCCTATAAAATATTGAATATGTTAGTTAATGATTTTCAAAAAATTTAGTCAGGGTTGGGACTGCGTGCTAGTGAAGTAGAAAGATGTACCAACAAAGGGGATCAATCCGGACTAGATTGGAGGTCAGCGGTCGGGCCTAGAGATAACAAAGTTATGCATGCAAACGGATAGGTTTGACTCTAATTGGCCTTTGAATTAACCACTCTCACCTGGGCTAGTGAGTCGTTGCCACATGGGAGGTGAACAATCTTGTATTATATATTAATATTTTAAATTTAGATGGGGTTGGGACTACACCCCTGTTAAGAAGAAAGATGTACCAATGAAGTGGACTGACCTTGACTTGTTTGGAGGTTGGTCGTCAGCCCTAAAAATAACAACACTCTGCATGTGAAAGCATAGGGTTGAATCCGACTAGCCTTTGAGATGACTATTACCACCTGGCCCACTAAGCCACTGCCACGTGGGAGATCAACAATGTTGTTAAAATATTATATTGTCACGTGGGATATCAACGGTGTTGTTAAAATGTTATAATGTCACACAGGCGACTTGGTCGATGCCACGTGGTATATCTATATCAAACTATTATATATTAATATTTTAAATTCAGTCAGGGCCAAAACTATGCCTGCGTAAATTAGCTTATAGTACCTATGAAGGGGACCAACCGCATCTAGGCCAGAGGTCGGGGGTCAGGCCCAAAAATAACAAAACTCAGTGTGTTGATGGATAGGGCTAACCCCGACTCGCCTTTGAGCTAACTACTACCACCTACCCACTGAGTTGTTTCCATGTGGAAGATAAATTGCATTGTTACAATGCTATACTACCATGTGGGCTCAATCAATGCCATGTGGTATATATATATATATTATATATATATATATAATATATATATATATATATTATTATTATATATAAATATATAATATATATATATATACCGCATGGCATTGGTTGAGCCCACATGGTAGTATAGCATTGTAATAATGCCATTTATATTAAATTTATTCGAGGTCAGGACTGCACTAGGCTCAAGCTTGTTCATGTACCAACGAAAGGACTAACTCTGACTAGGTCAGAGATGAGGGGTTGGGCCCAAAAATAGCAAAACTTCCTGTGTCAATGGACAGGGCTGACCCTGACTGGCCTTTGAGCTTACAACTGCCACCTAGACCACTAAGTCGTTGCCGCGTGGAAGATGAATGTTGTTGTTACAATGTTGCATTGCCACGTAGGCCACTGAGTCATTGGCACGTGAATAGAAATTTAAAAAATAATTAATACTAATATAAATTGCAATGGAGGTTTAGTTTGACCAAAGCCGACTATGAGGTTAGTACCCATTTCCTTGGAATAGAGGTCCTACACAAGTGGAATCCTCACCAAAGTTGGCTTCAACTTAAAGTCATAGAACAATATATTAGTGAATAGAAGAAATTCCCGACAATGTGGACTCTCGACTCATCAAATAGTCAATAGTCAAAGGATTGTGCGCGTGTCACATAGTCAATAGTCGACCATTGAGAGTAAAGTTCATGCATTAGATGAAGGCCCATCATAGTCGAGTCTGACTCTTAGTATGGGAACAACAGGTTGCTCTGTAGAAACTGGAATATATATATATATCATGCAAACCTACAATAATGGGTGGAGCAAAAAAATGAAGGTATAGACCAAGGACCAAAACTTATCTATTGAAGTTTCACTCCATTGCACATTACATTACCTCAATTCTCCTACAGTGATATACCCTGCTTTTCGTACATTGTATATGATTATAGAATAAAACTCAAGTGCTCTCAACCAATCAAAACATAAATATTTATAATTCAAAAAAATTTGTTCCAAAATGTTTACATTGAAAATTATGCATTTAATTTTTGGTCAACTAATAATTAATTGAAAAGTCAAAGTCAACGCAAAACGATTATGTTATATCTTGCTCGCATCATGGATAATAATAAAAAATAACAAATGATACAGTCAATTAATTTTAATTTTTTATATTAATTATTTATCACTTTATTTTTAGTGAAAGAAAATTCAAAGGTTTGAACCAATGAAAAAAAATTAGTAATGAAAAGTGTTAACCTTATTTTTAGTGAAGGAGAATCGAAGGATTAGATATACCTATGTAAAGAGAATCCAAGGTTTAGATATATAAATAATTGAATGCTAAATGTTATAACTAAAAAATGTCGTGTTAATAATTTCAGGTTATCATCGTTATTATTATATTATTTTTATTCATGTAAAATATATAAAATAATCATTAATCAAGTACTAGACAGACAATTTGTATTTTGATATATGTCTTCTGGTTATTTATGCTAATAATTTGTTAAATATCATTCAAAACTTGAAAAGCTAAAAATTGCATTACAAGATGTTCTTATAAATGTGTGATTGGTGTTGTTTTATATAAGGGCATATCTCAAAATCGCATTTTCATTTTTTTTAACAATAAAAAATATGTAAATATAAGGAAATAGAGTAATAGCAAAATGTAGTACATGATACATTGTATCAAATTAAAATATCTACTTACATAGATAATGATAGTAATTGAATTCACTCTCGCATGAATTTACAAAGATGATAGTTTCAAAGAAAGTCTTGTTTGAATAACGAAGTGTTTAATGTCTATACAGATTAGAGGAAATGGAATAATATAACTCTGACACTATGAATAATAAGATAGTAGATAAAGGGTGTAGCTGGGGAAAACATAAGCATCGACGTGGATTTATGGTAAAGGAAATAAGTACAGAAAGTTTTGTGGACTAGCACAAGCATCCAACGAGAGGGCTGAATGCATGCAAAGAAATATCTTCAGTCAAGCAAGTGTAAGGAAGTGTAAGGAGTGGTCTAGGTAGGAAAATTTGGTTTCCAAGAAATAGGTGGCAGAAGTGGAAAAGGTTCGTTTCCATTAATTAATGACCCGGTCAATAGACTAGGCATTCATTGTAGGTGAGTGACTCTATGGTTGAGAGCTTTGATTTGTAATGCCAAAGCCTTCAAAGGAGCCAACAATTTAGTTTATATTATATTTTTTTATTAGTTCTGTATTTAACAAATAGTGGAAAATATTAATAGTGGGAAATGATTAAACTTATAAGGGAAATATATTAGCATATTATGATGTCTTAATTAATAAGAATTTAAATATAAAAAGTAATATTTGTAAAATAAAAAATGTATTTATAAAAATTCAATTTCAATAATGTTGAAAATTTTGAACAAAGAAATATAAATCAATGAATTTTGAAATCTTACTTATATTATAGTCACTATTTCATAGGGAATTCTTTTTGTAACTTTATCAAGAACACATTTTCAACATGTCCAATATATCATCCCGATCCAGGTAAGGAACTAAATTAGTGACATCAAATCAAGGAGTGCCTTAACAAAGCACCTCATCACCATCTACCCAAGACCCCTTGGACTACTTTATAGAGAATTTTAAACTGTATAAGACAAATCATATGAATATGTTTGAACATTACCGCTTATCCAATAGAGGTTGTAATATGTCATTTATTACATCAAATCCACATTTCTTCAAGTTTCTTGGATTTCATTGAGTTTTTTATTCATAAATATTAATTTAAGAGATGAAATATCTATAATTAAATGAGTTCTATAATAAGTTAGTTAAAAAATACATACCACTTAGGTTAACATGGGATCCAAATGCAATATAACCGAGTTGTAATTTAGATAAGGAGAAGAAACATTAAACCATCTCAAATGATTGTATTATTTTCTAAAGTTTAATTCCTTTAATTAGTGAAGAATTTTATGATGAAGAAAATGATGATCGACATAATAATCCTAGTATGGTTTCATGGGAAAAAAATATAATTTGGCTTTACTAGATGATTATAAATGTGGCATGTAGGAAATATTGTCTAAAATATAGAAGCAAAATAATCCACATTAACTTTGGTATTATTTAAGATAATTTCCTTTCCTTAATAAAGTGTTAATAATTAAAAATGAATTAAAAATGATGTGAGAAGAAAATTAATTATAAGGAAATATTGAGATAAATCATGCACATATGATTTATTGTAGAAAACATCAACCAAGGAAAAGCTAGCCTAATAATGGATCTATTATATTTTGGCTTAAAATCATCCAGATTGATCAACTCCCTAGATTTTAGTCTATTAATCCTTATGTTTACTCAAATTACAATGGAGACTCCTCAATCCATTTAAAATATTTAACTACATGTAATACCATGAGCCACTAATACGAGGTGGGAACCAGTTTGACCTAATGATCTTAAATGATTCACCAAGTCAATTTTACCTAAGAATAACCCCTATAAACATGACTAGTAAAATTAAGCCTCCATGCCCATCTCCCCTATTACCTACGTCTACTTCAATACTTTACCCCTCTCCCCTATCACTTTGGTCTACTTCAAGACTATACCCCACTCACTTATCACCAAGGCCTAGTTCAAGACTTTACCCCTCTATCCTATTTGTTGGATGGAAGTTGTAATTGATTTCTAAGGGTGAATATATCATTGTTGAGTAATGTTTTCATTGATTTTTAAGGCACAATATTGGGGATGATACACTAGCTTTGGGATGATCAAATCATGTGATAATAGTTCAAGATCCCTAAAGAGAAAAAGGGTTGAAGCCCTCAATTGAAAAACTAACAATCAAAAGAAAATAAAGGAAAAAGTAGTGAAGTACAAAGTGAATTCAAGGAAGGACACTCCTTCTAACTCCTCACAGTTGAAGATAAATTACTTTTGGATTTTTAATGCTTGGTTTAAATACCTTATCTTTGAATTATTTTTACACCATTTACCTACCTCAAATGTAATTACAAAATATATGGTTGGAAACCTTATTCTAAGACCTTTTCAGTGGTATATATGGAACTCCCCCTTACTCCTCACGATTGAGGAGAAATGATTTTTTGAATATTCACTATACCTTCTCCTAGTTTCACAAGTTAGCCGAGCTAATGGACAATTTTGTGGAATATATACCCTAAATACAATATATATAGGCATGGGGAGGAGAAATTTCAATGATTTACTCAAGGAAAGTTTGGATCTACTGAAACAAGTGAAGAAAATATTTATTTTTGGCATTCATATATCATGAACTAGAAGTGAGGAGAGGCAAGATTAGGGAGGTTATATATGGAAGGAATTTTGGCACAATTTTTGAAGTTCCCTTTGGCATCATTACTGTAGAATTTTGGAGCATATCTTGATGTTATTATTATAGAAATTTGGAGAATATCTTGAAGTTATTCTTATATAAGTTTAGAGAAAATCTTGAAGATATTTTTATAGAAGTTTGGACTTGATATTAAATTCATTCTTGTAGAAATTTGGAGCAATCCTTGATGTCATCCTTGTAGAAGTCTTGAAGTAGATTTGAGTTACCTTTTGAGGAAGATCAATTGTGTTTTCTAAGGAAGAGTTTCTGAGGGATATTTGACCTACTAAAAGCACAACCGAAGGTGTGTTCTATGGCATATCTAAAGTAGTTGATTGAAGGTATGAATTATAATCTATATTGTTTCATTGGAAGTCAAAATTATAGTGGAATACTTATTGGAGCAAATATGAAGTTGAATATTTTAGGTAGAGATAATAGTAAGTCTATATTATTGTATTTGGGTCACCATCCTTGGTACAAGAGCCTAACAGTTTTGATATTCCTTTTTATGTTGAGGGTGGTAGGGTGGCTCTAGGAAAGGAAGTTAGAGCTTCCTTGAGGAGGCTTTGGTCTCCTTCAAGTGGGAGAAGGTAAATATAGGGTTTTATCCCTTCTGGTCATAGTTGGTAAAGCAAAGTTTGTAGCTTCCCTCAAATAAATAAATAAATAAATATATCTATCTATCTATATATATATATTTATATATATGTTATTTTGACGTGATGTTATTGGTTAATGTTCTTGATACTAAATTGTAATAAAAAGTGAAATACTAATTCACCCCCCTCTTAGTGTTTCCAACAATTGGTATCAAAGATGGTTACCCTCTAATAATCGAATCACTTGAGGGACAATCATGAACAAATATGGATCATATGGAAGGCATGTATTCAAGGACAATTTTGGTGTTTGATGGAAATGATTAATCATTATGGAGTAGTTGCATGGAAATCTAGTTGGAGGATTTAGGAGTGGATGTTTGGCTCTCCATCATAAATGCCTACAAAGTTCCTAAAAATCCTCCGACTGATCTAGATAAGAAGAAGTTTCTCAACTTCAATTCAAAAGCTTTTCATGCCATTAGAGGTGGATTATTAATAATTGTTAAGACCAAGGTAATGACTTGCACAATAGCCAAATATGTTTGTGATAAGCTTAAATCTATGTATGAAGCTAATGACAAGGTCAAGGAGGTCAAACTCTAAAAATTCAAGGCTCATTTTGGAAATTCGAAAATGCATGATTTTTCGACCTATTTAGTCATATTGGATGAAGTTGTGAACTCCATAATATTATTGAGAGAATAAATTAAATATCACTCAATAGTAAAAAAGGTAGTAAAATTGCTTCCTTTAAAGTATGATGCCATGGTATCTACCATAAAGGATTTAAGGACTTAATCAAAATGACAATGGAAGAATTACATAGCACTCTTAAAACATACAAAATTAGAATAGATACAAAAGATGGACAGTCAAATAGAGAAGTGACTTTTAAATCCACAAAGAAGAAAATAAACAAAAGATTCAAGCTAGAAGACACACAAGATGATGAATTAGATATAAAAGAAGAAAATTTCACGAGGAAGCTCAAAAAAGGAACTGGAAAAAACAAAAGTAAGTTACATTTTAATTCTTTTGATTGTGGCAGAATATGTCATTATGCTAAGAGATGTCCTTTTAAGGAAAATAAAATATTCCATAAGAAAAATGTGTATTCTAAATAATGACAACAACTCTTCAAATTAAAGTTATACTGTAGAAATAATTGCAAGAGAAGTTATCTTCATAACCCAAGAAAAACAAGATAATGATCATGATGACAAAGAGGCCAATGATTCAAATGATGAAGAACCAAATATAGGAATAGATTTATTTTGGGGACTCAAAAATGATTCATAGACTGAACTTGGAGATGAATCTGTTCAAGAAAAAAATGAAGAATAATGAAATGGAAAATAGTAGGCTCAGAAACTAAAATAGAGAAATGAAAATCCTACTTTAAAAACATGATGAAGAAATTATCTCCATAAAGGTCCAACTTGAAGAAGCAAATAGAGTTGAGGAAGTAATCAATATTCAAATTACGAAGAAAGAAGAAGATTTTAAGAATATTGAAGAGGAAATTGTAACATTGAGGGCTAAAGTTGATAAAATCAAAAGGAATTTAAACAACTCACTAGTATTGGATAACATTATCAATTGGAAAAAATCACCAGAAAATAAAAAAGGTCTTGGCTATACAGGTGCATATTCAAGTAATGAGGAAAAAATATCAAGCGAAGAAACTAAAAGAAGCCATGTTGTTGATTCCAATAACACCCATGAAAAGGATTAGAAATGGATTGAGCCTCCTCCAAGGAAAAACAATTTCATAAGGTCATCTTACTCTCCAGGTATGAAAATATGTTTCTTGTTCATTTTTACTCTAGCAAAAAAAATTGGGCATAAAGAAATTCATTGTAAAATCAATACAAGATGAAATTATGCAAGGAGTAGGAGTGATTATGGACTTATATCTATAAATGTCCATGGATCTACCAATATAAACTACAATACATTTGAACCACTAATTAATAAAAACATTGTATGCTATAAGTGAAATAATTTTGGTCACAAAACACATGATTGTAGGTTTGTGAAAATGAATGCACAATCATGCAGAAATAGAATAAGAAGGAAAATTGAAATCTAGCATTGATTTATGAATGAAAAGAATATGAAATAGTACATATATTATGGGTGCTTGAGACATATGACTTGAGATCAAATAAACTTTGTCGGGCTGAAAGAAAAAAGTAATATCATTGTATTTGGAGATCACTCTTCTCTCAATATAGTTGGATAAGGTGTAGAAAGTCTTGGAAGGAAACATATGAAAGAACAATATGTTTTTCTAGTTAAGTATTTAAAGCACAATATTCTTAGTGTGGGAAAGATGTATGGTCAATCGTATAATATCTTATTTGAATATTGAAAGTGAAAAGTCAAAGAATAAGACTAAGGAAGATTGGTTGCAACAACCACAAGAACATTAAACAATATAAACATTCTAGACCAACTAGAGTAAAGGAAAATTATAGACAAGAAAAGGAGTCAAAAGGACAATAAATAAGGAAAAGACAAGAAGACAAAACTAGTGTTAATTTCCATATGTTCATGAAGAGTAGCCAAAAGAAATAAGTCACCCTTTTCCATTGATGCCAAAGGGGAAGAGAAAAGGAAGTGAAGCATGGAGACAGGGGGAAGATAAGTGTTGAGATTAATGACCAACGGGAAGATTGTTGGATGGTAGTTGTAATTTATGTCAAAGGGTGAATGGGTTATTGTTGAGTAATGTTGTCATTGATGTCAAATCCCTAATATTAGGGATGATGACCTAGATTTGGGATGATCAAAGCATGAGATAATAGTTCAAGAAGCCCTAATGTGAAAAATGGTTTAAACCTTCAAATGTAAAACTAACAGTGAAAATAAAGTCAAGCAAAATGTGGTCAAATCCAAAGAAAATTGAAGGAAGAACTATATCATCATGTAACCATCATTATGACATTTCCAATGGTATATGTCACTTCCTCTAAATCCTCATGGTTCAAGGGAAATTATTTTTTGGAATTTTTATGCTCCATTTGGATACCCTATCTTTGAATGCATTTGTAATCCATTTACCTAGTCAAATGGATGTATAAAATACATGGTTGGAAATTTTGTTTTGAGACCTTTCTCATGGTAAATGTATGTCCCTCTAACTCCTCAAATTTGAGAATAAATGCTTTTTGAATATTCACTATACATTTTATCAATTGCACAAGCTAAGCCATCAAATGGGCAAGTTGGCCTAGCTAGTGGACAAGTTGGACCAGTGTAGATCCCAAATGCACCATATATAGGGATAAGGATGAGGAATTTTTGTAATATGTTCAAGGAAAATTTGTATTTGTTGAAACAAGCGAAGAGAATATGTGTTTTTTGGGTTCATATCTCATGAGCTAATGGTGAGGACAGGTCAAATTGGGGAGGCTAACTATGGAAGGAATTTTGGCACATTTTTAAAGGATTTTGGCACGGTTTTTGAAGTTATTTTTGGCATCATTATTGTAGAAGTTTGGAGCATATCTTGAAGTTATTCTCATATAATTTTGGAGCATATATTGAAATTATTATTGTAGAATTTTGGAGTAGATATTGAAGTTATTCTTGTAAAAGTTTGGAGTAGAGCTTGAAGTTATTCTTGTGGGATTTTGGAGAAAATTGTGAAGTTATTCTTGTGGGATTTTGTAGAAAATTGTGAAGTTATTCTTGTAGAAGTTTGTAGTAGACCTTGAAGTCACTCTTGTCGAAGTTTGGAGCAGAACTTGATATCATCCTTGTAGAAGTCCTGAAGTAGATCTGAGTTACCTTTTGAGGTATTTCAAGAGTCTTTTTGAGACAAAGTTTATGAGGGTGATCTGAACTACCAAGAGAACAATATGAGGTCTATTGCAAGGCATATATGAAGAATCTAATTGAAGGTATGCAATAAAATATATTTGCTGCATTGGATCTCAAAGCTATAGTGGCATACTTATTGGAGTAAATATAAAGTTGATTATGTTTGGGTAGAGACATCAGTAGTTGTATATTGTTGTATTTCGGTCACTATCCATGGTAGGAGAGCCGAAGAGTTTTTTTTTTTTTGTTGAGGATGGTAGAATGGTGTTAGGGAAGGAAGTTGTAGCTTCCTTAAGGAGGTTATCCACTCCTTCTTGTAGGATCTCTTAAATATGGGATTGTAGCCCTTATCATAGTTGGTAGAATGAAAGTTGTAGCTTCCCTCAAATATATATATTTATTATATATATATATATATATATATATATATATATATATATATATATATATATATATATATATATATTATATATATATATTATATATATATTATTTATATATATATATATATATATATATATATTATATATATATATATATATATATATATATATAATATATATAATATTATTATATATATATAGATATAATATGTATATCTATAATGTATGTATATATGTATGTATATATATCTTTGATGTGGTGCTATTGGTTAATGTTCTTGATACTAAATTTTAAGAAAAATGAAATACTTATTCACCCCCCCCTCCCTACCCCAATATTTTCAACACTTCAAGACTTTATTGACAAGGGTATGTATGCCTAACCAAGTCTCATAATTATATTCTCATTTATATGTAATTGACAAATTTTTCATCTCGAAAGTATTTTTTTTAGTTACTATTATCCTCATAGCTAAGCCACCATTCTCTGCTTCCACATACATACTCACATGATGTGCTATTCTTATGGTGCTTCATATCAACCAACATCATAATAGGGTTTTTTCCCGTGTTGTCTTTTCTATTTTTCCTCTACATTTTCTTGTTGAACCAATAATCTCATGTAATCTCCACATGGGATTTCCATGCACTTCCCTCAACCCCTTGGAAGCTTAACCAATCACCATAATTATTTCTTCACCAAGTTGGAACTTATCCTTTTTGGTCCTTTGTTTGTATTTGATACCACTTTTTAATTTTAAAATGATGTGGGAGGAAAAATAATTATAAATAGATACACACATGTACATATGATTTTAGATTTACCTTGGAAACCCTAACCAGGTAAAACCTATCATAATAAAATTTCTATTATCTTCTTCCTCAAATTTAATTGACTCGACCAACATCTTAGCCCCTAGCATACAAAACATTTTGATTGCTCACCCGTGGCACATTACAGTGGAAAATCCCCAATTATTTTAAAGGTTTTAATTACATGTTATACTACAAGATTAATACCATTGGACATTAATAATAGATGCCTAAAACCACCTGTATTAACCTAATAGTTGAGAAATTTAATTATTCTTCGTCTTCATAACTGTTCTTGTATTTATATCATTATATATTTTTTATAAAAGTGAAAAAGAGAGAGAAAATTTTCTTTTGAATTATGGGCATCATGCTCCTTTTCATTTGTCAACTAGGTCAACGCATGTTCTTCATGCTTCTATGGTTCATTGATTCATTTGAGTCTTTTCCATATGTTTAAGACCCTCATGGGAAAACTGTATCAAGAAAGAAATAATTTTTTGAAGTTTAAAGTGTCAATTTTGGATTCCTAAGATCAAGTCAGCCCTCCGAGTGAAGTCTCCCTAGAATAGGCCCATTCGACATTTGAAGGAGGTATAAATAAGAATATATTAACCTATTTGGAATCCGTTGACAAGAAATTTTAATCTACACCAAAATTAGAAGAAAAGGACAAGTGAAGGAAAGAAGGAAGGAAGAGAATCCAAGCGAAGGAGAAAAATACTATCTTTTGACCTAATTTGGCTCACACATGCAAGATTTTCTATGGTTTCTATTGCTACTATGATCGAGGTGGATATTTGTGGCAACTTATCTATTCCACTTGGAACCCCATCATTGTACCAGTACTTCTTTTAGTTTTTGTAATTGTAGCACAATTTACTATTTTGGGAGTTTTTTGTGTCTTCAACTTCTAGAGCCTTTTTGAGGTCCTAAACAATGTTTTTTTGGAAAATTGGAAAACATGAGGCTTTGCCTCATGTTTGTAGCCAAACGTTGTATCCATCAAATAGATATTTCTAATGAGGTATTGTGAATGTCAAATGAAGATCATATGCCAAAGTTACGACCTTGGGAAGTTGATGTACCAATTTACCCCAAGGGGGTCCACTGTTTTGGCCGTTCATCTTCTAGGGTTAGGTTTTTTTATGTTTACAGTTTTCAATTGTTTCTCAATAATAAATAGTCCTTTGATCATCATTGTAACACTAATTTAGAGGCATGTATCTGCCACAACTCTTTTGAGAAATGAGCTATCATTTCTTGAGCTAGATTATTTCCATTTTGTATGTAACCATATTTCAGTTCTTTTATATTAATGAAATGAAGATTTATTTTTGCTGCATCTTTGTGTTTACATTTATATTTGTAGTATGTCTTGTTCCTGCATAATGCTAGATCAATGGTATCATAGTGGTCCAATCTTTCTCTTTTTTTCTTTCCATTTCCTCAATGAGGTAGGGGTATAATGTGTTAGGGCTTGAATTGGTTGAACCTTTCCAAGACCGACCTTGCAAACCCCAAAGGCCTCGCATGGCGGAAGAAAGTAAATTTGAGAGAGTAGGAGATCCTTTCAAAATATTGCTTGAAGAATCCCTTGAGAGACAAAGGAACACGATGATGGATAACTTTGCCAAAATCCTTTTTCGAATGACCATAGGTGACGCATCTTCATCCATAAGTCTGTTATGAAAACAACTCAAGAAAAGATAGAAAAGATAGATCAATGCCTTAGAATTCAGCCTCTTTGAGGGGGCAACCT
>APFE031409600.1:0-19373 GCA_000404065.3 Pinus taeda | reverse complement strand
AGAGAGCCCTCTCTGATTATAGTTGGGCTAGAAGCTGTAATCCAAAGATTGGTTAGTGGTTACCCCGGCCGTATTCCCTTGGGAGTCAAAGGGAACAACCTGGGTGTTAACAATCATCATGTGTCTTTTTGCCATGATACTCCAACTCAACTCAAACACATCTCAGTACATTGTCGACTCCCTTGACTCGAACTAGTTGGATGGCCAATCCAACCAACATTCAATCCATGATACTGCACCTCCTCATGCCATCATTGGTTGTTTTCCCAACATCATGTCACAACATCAACTCGATCAAGAATCCATCCCATCTCTATCCAAATGTGAATTAATCCATGTTGAGGTCAACAATGCTAATGTCAATGTGTGGTGGTGATTTACAAACTAGCCATATCCATCTAAGAATCATTATCCATATATGAGATGTCCTTCTCCTCAAATCAACCAAGTACTCCTCCTATCAATCCAATGTTAAGTGTGCCATATCTAGGCCATGAAGAAACCTCCATCTCATGTATGATATGCCATCCATTATTAATGTCAAAGGGGAAATTCTACACCTGCCTCATCATCTCGTCCATGTGTTACCCATGGTCATAGACCAGTCATCCACCATGTCTCCCAAAAGTGGTTAAGTCTCATAAACTTAGCCCATGCTCAAGTGATACCACCGAGGCACCTCCATTTCTACAACTCCATTAATTCCAAAGTGTCTTGTCTCTATCGTATCTATCAAGTTACTCCTCATGAATGCACCCCATAAATGTGCCCAAGGTATGCATCCCATACTGCATCAAATTAAAGCACACCTATAACCTTGGATCCTCAACTAACCAGATACTCCAAGACCACCATAATATGAAGTCCCCATCAGCTGCAACAGTCTCAAGTAATCAGGAGCTCCTAGGAATCATCTCCATCCAACACTTCGACAAGCATACCTGCCTCAATCTCAAGTGCCATCACAAGATTCCTCTTCCCTCTTGGTCATATGAATACTCTCATATCTTGTTCACCAAAAAACCATGTCCTTGTTTTTACAAATGTACACAATAACGCCATCGACTCATCTAAAAAATATCTCCATGTCACATCAGCAAGTCCATCCACACAAGATCCCTTTCTCGACACTCCTCCTTAGATGCCCTTAAGTGACATATCTATAAGTTCTCCTGCATAATGTCCCTCCATGAGGTCTTCCATGCTCTCATCTATCAAACTCGATGTCCTCTAGCTACCCATCTCGTCCATCCTAGTAGACTCATCACAACTTCGGTCGTCACATCCTTGTTCTCAACCTATTATAGGACCCTCAGTCACTCAAACTTCGTATCACATCATATCATATCATGTCACAGGTCCCTTCCATTATCGCTACCACTTTCACTAAAGGTCCACCAAGGCTACCTCTTGGTCTTAGCCATGAAGAAGTCCACCCAATTATCATATCATCATAACTCTAGTGTGCCTTCTCTTCGACCTATCCATGACTCATGTCACGAACTTATCCTATTCTCCACTTGTCTAATCATGAGTCATCCATCACAAAGCTCATCATGCTCCTCCCTTGTCACATGCATTTGCACCCTCTACCGTGAGGTCACAAATTGCCCCAAGAAGTCCTTCAAATGTCAATGTTCGTTGCCTCTCCAATACACAAGGTCTCATCCTAGTCATCCATGGTAAGGTAGTCCATCTTATTGACAAGCTCCCTTTGCCCATCCCTGCATATGGCATATCATCCAAAAGCTCCAATGAAACACAAGTAATAGCAATACTTACATTTTCATGAGGTCTCTCCATGTGAGTGCCTCCTTCTATCAATGTCCGCAATGTGCTCGATTTGGGTCCAAATTTGTCAGGCATCATCTCACCAAGTTCCTCTTTTATCTTTGGCACACCTGCAACATTCTCTTCCTCATATATCATGACTTCTTCTTCCTCATCGCAATTTGCTGCTTCATACTACTCTATTTCCCCACCAAGTCGAAAAATCTATCTTTTAGCATTCTCCTCCAAGTCTTCAAGTCCAGCTTGAATATGTGGGTTCTCCTCTTTAGTAAGCCTCAACTTGTATAAGGTATACCAAAGTCTCCCTTGGCATTGTTCCCAACTTTCCATGTCTTGTCATTCAACTTGGCCCAAGGTTAATTATTCTCCCCTGCTCAACTATGTCGCACCTATGTGCCCAAGCTTCAATACCAACTGTAGCCTGCCTGTCATATCTCTACTTCGTGATCTTTAGTTAGCTCGACCTACCCTGAGCCAAGATCTAATACCATTTTTCGCACCCCTATCCGAGTGACAGTCTTTCAACCACACATAGGTGGGTGCGGCACTGCCATACTTTTTATTTTCACCAATACTTGAGTAGATAGTCTATGCCTACTTCAACACTTAGTTAATTTCCTAGTAAGTGTTCTTAACAATGAATATGTACTTGGGAGGGGAAAGTCCCATAAATTCTACCCAACAGTTTAACAATAAACTTTAATATTCTATAAATATACAATTTTACACAAATCGTGCAACCAACTCGTTTGGAATGCACACTTAACCAATCTACCAATGCCATGCCACAATCATGCATCTTGTTTCTTCCTTTCCCCCGGTATCCAACTGGAAACCCCAAGTTTAGTCGCCTAAAAACATTGTTGCATGTTCTGCCCAACCTGGTCAAATTCTGCACGTACGTCATTTCTGTTGTGTCACAGAGTCGTGCTGCCTGCCCATTTTACACATAGCCTGCACTTTCCGATCGACCTATACATTTCCCGAATGTCCACCCCATGTTAATCTTGCATCCAATCCGTGTTTCCACATGACTCGTTCAACACTCCTGCACGAATCGTTTGACAACTTATCTTCCTGACTGTTTAGCACTCTGTTCGCCTGAACCAGTTCAAAAAAAATCCAACAGAATTTCCCGTTAGTGCGAGCACATGAACTGCACGTTGTGTGACCTTCTACCCAACTAACTGAATCTTTCCTCAATGCGTCCATCCGTCGATGTAGTTATTCTTGCCTAGAACCTAACCATGTATGCTCAATGGGTTTTCTCTTGTGGTTCCCTTATTCTGTTTTTGTACTTTTCCTTTATGGTTTTGGATGAGTGGATGATGTCCTTTAGTTCCACACCATCTATTTTACTTATACATGCATCATGAAGGTAATTCACCCAAGTTTCATGTCCCTTCGTCCACTCCAAGGGTCAACCTGACCATATATATAAGTTGGCACGCACATGTTTTAAGATGTTGGCCCAACTACCCAATATCATGTACTCCATCTCTACTCTCGGGTCGGCTCCAACACTTATATGATTTCCCACCCTTCATCGCACATTGCACACCCAACTGGACTCACCCATTGCACTACCAACTAGTCACTCCACGAATCACCTCCATGGTCACCCATCGCATTTTTTCCACCAGTTTCCCATCGCCATGGGTGGGCGCTAGGCCAACACGGGCGCACCCACTGTAAGTGTTTTCAAACCAAACACCCTCCAGGTCATCTCCATCAGGTGCTCTTCACTGGTGTTGATCAACATGGGTGCCCATCACACATGGGTGTGCCCGCTACAACTCAATCACACGTCTCCAACTTGAGATCTTGACATCCTCCTCCACTCTAAATAAGGTTGTTGTCTTTGAAAACAACATCATCATCAAGACATAACAAAGTGTTTCTAGGCCAAACATCCAATATCCATGCTACCCAACTCTGCTCATCATCACATATACCTCCATGAGGGCTCAAGGCTGCAAAATAAAGAAAGTCTCCTCAATCCATGATCATTGACCACATCTCTCGCAATCTCCACATGTTTTCCCACCATGGAAGGCTTGTCCCTCCAACTCAAGATGCATGCTTTCACTGCAACATATATCATGTCGACTCATCATGTATCGTCATCATGTGAGTTGCTACCATGATAGTCCAACTCAGCTCAAACACATCACAGTACACTGTCAACCCTCGTGACTCGAAGTAGTTGGATGGCCAATCCAACCATCATGCAATCCATGAGAATACACCTCCTCATACCATCATCGGTTGTTTCCTCAACATCTTGTCACAACATCAAATAGATTAAGAATCCATCCCATCTCTATCCAAATGTGAAGTAATCCATGTCCAGGTCCATGAAGTAGTCCCCATATTATTTGCAACATGTTGTCATCAATGCTAATGTTGATGTGTGGTGGTGATGTACCAACCAACCACATCCATATAAGCATCATCATCTTCTCCTCTCTTCAAATAAACCAAGGACTCCTCCCATCAATCCAATGCTCAATGTGCCATATATAGGGCCATGAAGGAACTCCCATATCTTGTATCATATTCCTTCCACTATTAATTTCAAAGGGAAAAGTCTACACCTGAATCATCATCTCATCCATGTGTTGCCCATGTTCATAGACTAGTCAACATAATTTATATGAAAACTAGTTAAGTCTCATCAACTCAACCCATACCCAAGTGCTACCACCAATGCATATCCATCACTCCAACTCCATTAACTCCAAAGTGTCTTGTCCCTATGGTATCCATCAAGTCACTCCTCATGAAAACACCCCATAAATGTACCCAGGATATGCATCCCATACTGCATCAAATTCAAGAACACCTCTAACCTTGGCTCCTAAACTAACTAGATACTCCAAGAAAACCATAATTCGAAGTCTACATCAGTTGTAACTCAGTCAAGTCATCATGAGCTCCTATGAATCATCTCCATCCAACACTTTGACAAGCATAAATGTTTAAGTCTGAACTTTCATCACAAGATGCATCTTCCCTCTTAGTTGTATGAATACTTGCATATGTTCATCACAGAAAAAACATCGCCTTGTTGTACAAATTTGCACAATATCCCATTGGCTCATCTACAAAATATCTCCATATCATGTCAACAAGTCCATCTACACAACATCCCTGTCTCAGAACTCCTCCTTGGATGCCCATAAGTGACATATCTATAAGTTCTCTTTCATAATGTCCCTACACGAGGTCTTCGATGATATCATCTATCCAACTCGATAGCCATGACTCTAGCTACCCATGTCATCCATCCTAGTAGACTCATCACAACTTCAACCATCACATCCTTGTTCTCAACATGGTTTAGGGCCCTCAATCACTCAAACCTCCTATCACATCATATCATATCATGTCACAGGTCCCTTCCATCATCATTACCTCCCCCACCAAAGGTCTACCAAGACTTCCTCTTGATCTCAACCATTTAGAAGTTCACCCAAGTATCATATCATCGTAAATCTAGTGCGCCATCTCTTTAGCCTATTCACGAGTCATGCTGGGCACTTATCCATTTCTCCACTTGTCTAATCATGAATCATATATCGTAAAGCTCATCATTTTCATCCCTTTTCATGGGGATTTGCACCTTTTTCCATGAGGACACATATTTCCCCAATAAGTCCTTCAACAGTGAATTTTCCTTCCCTTTCCAATACACAAGGTCTCATCATAGTCATCCATGGTAAGCTAGTCCATCTCATTGGCCTACTCCCTTTTCCCATCCCTGCATATGGCCCATTCTCCAAAAGCTCCAATGAAACACAAGTAATAGAAATACTTACATCTTCATGAGGTCTCTCCATGTGGGTCCCTCCTTCCATCAGTGTCTGCAATGTGCATGATCTTGGTCCAACATGGTCAGATGTCATTTCACTAAGTTCCTCCTTTATTATTGAGACACTTGCAACATTCTCTTCCTCATATATCACGGCTTCTTGTTCTTCGTAGCAATTTGCATCTTGATCCTTTTGTATTGCCCAACCAAATTTGAAGATGCTCTCTTTTCACATTCTCCTCCAAGACTTCAAGTTTATCTCAAATCGTGGGTTCTCCTCTTTCACATGCCTCAACCTGTATAAGGTCTATTAGAGTCTACCATCGCATTCTTCCCAACCTTCCATGTCTTGTCATTCAGCTTGGCCCAAGCTCAATGCTTCTCCCCTACTAAACTATCTCGCACCTATGTTTTCACGCTTCAATACCAACTATAGCCATACTATCATCTCTTTTCTTCATGATCTTCAATCAGCACAGCTTTCCCTGAACCAAGCTCTGATGCCATCTATCACACCCCTATCCTAGTGGTAGTCTTTCAAGCAAACATAGGTGGGTGTGACATTGCAATACTTCTTCTTTTTTCCAATTCTTGAGTACACAGTCTATGCCTACTTCAACAGTTTGTTAATTTTCTAATAAGTGTTCTTAACAATGTAGTGGAAATAAGTTATCTTATTCAATTTATCTTTCATCAGTATCCAACAGAAATCATAATCAAAACATATACTTGGGAGGGGAAACTCCCATAAATTATGCCCAATAATTTAACAATAAACTTCAATATTGCACAAACATACAATTTTACACAAGTCGTACAACCAACTGGTTTGTCCTGCACACTTAACCAATTAACAAATGTCATGCCACAAATGTGCAGCTTTTTGTTGCCTTGCCTACACTATACAATTAGAAACCCCAAGTTCAGTTGCCCAAAAATACTCCTGAACATTCTTCCTGGCCCGTTCAGCTTCTCCGCGTAGGTCATTAATGTCGTGTGACAAAGTCGTGTTGCCCTCCCATTTTTCCTGTCTATTTTGCACTTTCCACTCGACTTGCACACTGCCCGAATGTTTGCCCCGTGTTAATCTTGTTTTCAACCCATGTTTCCACCTGACCTGTTCAATTCTCCTTGATCCAAGTGGATATTGGTGGCCACCCACCTATTCCACTTGGACCCTCACCATTGTTCTTTCAAATTTTTACAGTTTCCTTAATTGTAGAATAGTTTACTATTTTTGGCAGTTTTTCAAGCCTTGAACTTCCGAAGCTATTTTGAGGCCTTAAAAGACGTTTCTTTTGGCAAAATACTTGCAACAATTTCAAAGGAAATCGCATCAGTAGTTGTAGTCCTAGGAGAGATCTTTCCAATGTGGTATCATATACATAAAACGGAGATAGTATGACCAAATTACAACCCTCAGAATTTGGTTGGACAACAAACCCCAAACGGAGCCCATAAACTCTTGCTGGTACATCTCCTTGGGTTAGGGTTTTGGTTCTTTAGGGTTTTCTCTTATCACTCAATATTAAAAAGGCGATTGACCCTCACTGTAACTGAGTTCAGAGGCATGGAGCCACCACATCTCTTCTCAGAGATAAGCTACCATCGCTTGCATATTTCAATATTTGATATTAATGAAATGAGGTATTTCTGTTGCATGTCTATATTTTTTATTATATCTATAATTTGTTGGGTTCTTTTTTAAATATATTTGAATAGTATTAGAGCGGTCTACTCTTTCTCTATTTTTCTTTTCATGTCCCTAATGAGGTTTGGAAATAAGGAGTTGCGGCTCGATATGGTTGAATCTTGCAAGATCAGCATCGCAAACCTCGACATCCACCCATGAGGGAAGAAAAGAAAGATGAGGGAGCAAGAGACCTTATCAAAGTATTTCACAAGGAGGCCCTCGGGAAACAAAGGAATGTGACGATGGATAACTTATCATAGATCCTTCAACGGTTGCCCACCGATGGTGCATCCACATCCAACAACCACTCTGGAGGCCCCACACTTTTTAAGGTACAAGTAAACTTTGACATTTCCATATTTGAGCGCCAAATAGATGCAAATGTCATAGATAAATGGTTAAATTTGATGGAAGGATATTTTTCTATTCATTATTTTTTCGGTCGGGAAAATATTACTTTTTCTCTTTTCAAAGCCGACCCCCACGTCAAGGAAAATTGGGAAACCTACTATGAGCAGAAGGATGAAAGTAACACCTCACTATTTTCAGCCACTCCCAATTGGAATTCATTCCAAGATGCCATAAAGGAGAAGTGCTACCCTATCAGGAGCTATGAGGACAAATACATAAAGTGGACCACATTGTGGTAGGGAAGGGACCATGATGTGTGAGAGTTTACCAATTTTTTTCATACCCTTCACACGAAGTTGGGTATCAAGGATTCTAAGAAACATTTGGTAATCAAGTAATGCGATTGTGTACACATATACATCAAAGACAATATGGATTTCCTGCACATCTCCTTGCTCGGCATGGCATATTGATATGCCATCAGTATTGAGCAGAATTTTAAACAAAAGAAGTGACACTTTGGATCTACAAATCCAAAGTAAGGGAAAGGTACCCCCAAACCACCAAACAAAGGAAAAAGCTAAGGTGTGACAACTTAAGACAACCCGCTAAAGTGAAAAGCAAAGGAAAAAATTGTGAAGCCAAAGAAGGTCATGGAAAAGTGGTGTGAGTTCGCAAAGAGCTCCATTGGCATCACAAGTGAGTGTCGGGCCATGTAGTCACTAGTAGCCGAGCTGAAGGCTTCAGAATCAGATGCATGTTCTAACTCTAAATCAGAACCTGACAAAGGGAATGAAAAAGGGAAGCAGATTATCGATGTGGAGCCCAACACCACCATTTCCACTAAGAAGATCCAGAAGGAGGAACCCAAATATCAAAAGGAAGAGGAGCTTCTCTTCCACTCCCAGATGTGGGTAAAGGGTTCCCCACTACAGTTCATTGTCGATAGAGGGAGCCAAAAGAACCTCATTATAGTAGAGGGCATGAAGTGGCTAGGCTTATCGACCACATGATGCACATAACCATACGCCATCGGGTGGCTTCACCAAGGATGGGATCTTCACGTGTGCCAACAGTGTCTCCTTCGATACAACATAAGACAATTCATGGATGAGGTATTATGTGACGTTTCTCCCCTTGATGTCTGTGATGTATTATTAGGCCAACCATACTTGTGGACCTAACATGTTGTGTATGAGTCAAGGCCTCACGCTGTTATTTTTACCTTGGGAAATAAGTTGTACAGGATACGAGAGGTAGCACCGCCTACCACCATCTCTCTAGTTACAGTAAAACAATGCAGTCATCTCATTTCCAAAAATAGGGAATTTCTTGATGATATGCCCTGAGGGAAAGAAGAAAAAAATTCCCAAAACCTCCAAATAGGGCCCCTCTAGAGGAAAACAACAGATGGGTAAGGTTGTGCAAGAGTATGAGGAAATCTTCACCTTAACCGTAGGGGTGCCTCTGCACTGTCAAGTCAAGAACTCCATCGATATGATCCCAAGTGTGTCGTTGTCCAATGGACCAATATATCGATGCTCTGTTTTGGGGAATGATGAAGTTAAGAGGCAGATTCAAGTGATGTTGCAGAAAGGTCACATCAGGTCAAGTTCATCACCTTGTGGAAGACCGATCGTATTGGTACAAAATAAGGATGGGACTTGGAGACTCTGTATTGACTATGGGGCACTAAACAAGATCACTGTCCAAAATAGCTACCCGATCCCACAGATTGATGACCTTTTGGACCACATTTCTAAGACCTTGGTGATACTAGGACAATTCCAAAGAAGACGATCATCCTTAAATAACATGCAAGGGAATTTTACCTTCTAAAGCTGGTTGGAATATTTTTCTTCACTAGTTGCATTGGTAATAATAGTTGTTTGGTTGTCCCCTTACTTAGTTTTATTCTTCTTCTTCATCCTCTTCTTCTTCTTCTTCTTAACTTCCTAGTTACTAGAATCTAGACCTTCATAAGGTGAAGAGGAATAATGAGGTGAAGAAATAGGTGAAGAAGGAAAGGGGTAAACTTTAGGATCAACATGAGGTTTATGTTGTTCGGGTGGAGGAGAACTTGGTTGAAAAGCCGTTTTGACACTCGGAATCACCGAGGTCGAAAGTAACCAAACTAAAAGACCAATGGTCAATATAGGAAGGGACAACGTCTCCATATAGGGAGCACCAGTATTTCTAGAATAAGGAAAAGGACTAGGATTACTATGAGAGGGGTTTCCTTGACTAGTAGACTCAGGAAATGTTTCAATTGGTATCAACCTAAGATCTACTAAGAAGTATTTCCATGGGAAGGATGTTGTTCTATAGCCAATTAATTTTAGAATTTGAAACAAAAACTTCGCCTTTTCACATTTTAAGAGTGAAGAAAAGGACAAAACGGTGAATCTAGTCACTTTCGTTGGTTTAGCGAACTCAAAAGAACAAGTGCTCGATGATATTTTCAAATTTAAGGAGTCATAAATGATTGAAATGACTACTCAAGTGAATCCAGGTAAAAGGAGTACCAAGTAAGTGTGAGTTGCAATATACACCTCAGTAAATAAATTTATGAAAGACTTGACATACGTGTAGGAAATCTCCTTGAATGTTGTGTTCGGTGCATCATGTTTACAGGGCAACAGACTCGGATTCCTACGGATAAAATTTTGAAACCTATGGGGGTCTCCCTTTATATACATGGTGGTATAGGGATTACAAGTTAATGCTAGTGTTGTCTAATGCCAAAGCAAACAAAAACTGCTAAGTTTTTAAGATGCTAGAACACATCTCTAACCTAGACAACTAGATATGATCTTTAATGTTTCAAATTCTCCTTAGGTTAATTGATATATTTTAAATTTGATCTTGTAATTATGTTTGCATTTCAAGGCCTTAATAATGTTACCTAGTCCTAAAATGAAAACTAGATGACGAAATGAAATCCTTCAATTGAATGAAAGTTATCTATGTAGGGAAGGATATCAGTCAAATCATGCATCAAACCAAATGCAAAAATGTGTCCATGACGATCTCCAAACACTAAATGAAAAATACGAAATCTAATATTTCATATGATAAACAAATACAATGCGAAAACAACTCTAAAGAAAAATTTCCTTAAGATATAATGATGATTTTTTCTATTTTTCCAAATGCAACTAATGTAATCTAGTGCCAAGTAAAAGAGAATGCAGGAAATCCAAGAAATATGAAAATATCTTTCACATCAATGATTTGAATGCAACTAAAAATGCTTCTTAAACTATGAAAATAATATAACTTTCACTTTTTGAAACACAAAAACATCAAAACAAAACACTTCCTTTTGATTCCAATGAGACAATCGATATGTAATCTATCGTTAGTCAAATGAAGCTTAATATACTTTCACAATATCCAGTAATGAAATAAAATTAAGGCATAAGAACCAAAAAGTGATCCACAAAGTATGTTTGAACACAAAAAGACTCTTTAACACAAGCAATTGATCTCTGATTTCTGATGGGAAGACCAATGAGTGGACGAAGGTTGGCCTAGAAGACCTAGAACCCTAAAAGGATAATCAACCCTCAAGCACACTCAAGCCAAGTTAAAAGATAATTGCAATCAGAAAATGACAGAGTCAATGAAGAACACACTGGTAAATGACAGGGAGAAGGCAAATAGAACTGAAAATAAGAGAGAAACCCCTAAATTTCTTAATTCTCTGCAGTCATCGCACCTGTGAGGAGGAAAGTAGCGATCATCGCTATTGTCAATAGAAAACCCGTGATATCATCATGACTGTCAGGGTCAAACCCACAATGATCGAGGAAGACAAAAAAAAGAAATCCAAAATATTAAAAAAAAAACTCAAGTTAACAACCTTCAGGCATATACCAGAAAGTGACATTGACTACAGAAAATAAATGAAGTCTAAAAATCAATGGTTGATCAAACTCATCAGAAGACAAGGTGGAGGAAGGGAAGGAAAGCTTCATAGGCTCCCCAATGGAGTCACCATTTTTTTACCAAGTTAATCCTCCTACAGACAGAGACGATCCCTCTCGCATAGTGAGTGGTTCTAGCAAATGAAGTGACAATCAAATAGACATCTTCCTAGGTTATAATTGAAAAGTAGAACAAAAGAGATGACCTAACTTGTTCTGATGCTATTCTGGTTTCTTGTGCTGAGGGCCTAGAAACACTTGTGTCATAGAATTATTCCTACTTCTCTCAGTGCTTATTTCCATGAACAAGTGATTAAATGACAACAAAGCATTCCAAAACCAATGGTAAATCCAATAATAACCTACTTAATTGATCAAGGAATGTCAAGCTAAATAAACACATGAAAATGTATATTTTGGGAAGATGAATCAGTAGTTGTATATTATTTAAGGAATAAAGCGAAGCTTACAAACATAGGTTTGATGCTGAAAGTCTCTCCCTAAGTGGTAATCCAATTCCATGCCAAGAAACTCTCCAAACACTCCTTCTCCAAGTGTAACGAATAGCCTCTAGGCACAAGCTCAGCAAAGGGGTACAAATGGGCATAGACCAACCATTTTGGAATGGTAGAGGAGAAATTTATAGGCTGGGAGAGGGTGTTAGGACTCCTCCAAAGATAGGATTAGGCCCACATCTCAAGGAGGTAGGTCATAGGGATAAAACAAAGAGGTCAAGTTAGGAGGATTCGACCTCATCTATGTGGAACCACCTCGATCTCACCGCTCTGGCAGTTTCTAGATCATGAAGCTTCTCATCCTCTTTGGGAAAATTACCTTTTTAGGATCATTAGGGGTGTGACAGGGAACAAATCAATGCTGTCACAGGTCAAACATGGTGCAATAGGTGACCATCATGGTTTTGAGGTTCATAAGGGTGATGCCACCCAATTTAGGGTTTTAAGAACTATTTCTTTAGGGAAAGCAACAAAGATTTTCCAATCAAAGTTAAAGGAGGGATCTGAGCTATATATATGCTATTTAATGATCATGTTTTGGGTAGCTCAGGGTATGTCACAGGGAATTACATGAGGTGTGACAAAAACCATGTAACATAAACCACCAACATATCAGCTAAGGGTGAAATCAACAACATAACCAAATCATATCATTACTCCACCGTACCTTTGGGTGATGATCACATGATTACTTATGTCACATAGTGATCTCAACCGATCATAAAATTGGCATGAAGATGCGAGTTTTGAGCAATCCTATGAGAATTTCACACTTCTAGAATCATATGATTGTTCTAATCTAACCTAGACCCAAGGGTCATTCATTGTTCATATGTTTACATAATGTGTGACATCACACCCTCCACATGGAACTTCTAGAGTGGGCCATGTGTCATCCAATTTTGTGTACATTGAAAAACTAAAAATCCCATTTCTACCTACCATGTGGCATTCTCTAACGGATTCACAACAACTTGCTAACATCATCTAATTCCACGTCATCTGCCAACTTACGTTGGACATTTAAAATTCATGTATATTCTCCTTCATCTGAATATTAACCTATTGAAGACATGGTGGATTGATTCTATACTTGTACAATATTTAACTATTTTATATAATGCATAAATGCATGCACTTGTGGCCATTGATATACCTATCCAATGGTGGATCCACTCCTAACTTACACGATGCTTAAAAACTTAATATTTTGGGTTAGGCCCTATATTTTTTCCTTTCAAAATTTCTCCCAAATAATATTGATTTTGAATGGACATAACTTCTCATCAGGGAGGATTTCTTCGCAATAAAGTATTTTATTGGAAATGTATTAATGAAAAATACATAGGTATGATATGTTTAAGATATTTTTAGTATCTTAACTATATCAAAAACTCAAATAACTTCAAAAATTGATATTCACATCTAGTGAGACATTACAAAGGATCAAGTTGTGATACTAAGCGATGAAGAATGACATTTCCACTTTGATCTTCAAGGATGGTGCTGCTACTACTATCCATACATCTTCTTTTACATCAATGACATCTTGTTTTCATCAATGACAACACTATGCACAACATTAGTTGAGTTACATTTGTATGCCTCTTAGATATTTAAGTACTTCACAGTCTAAATTGTTCCAAAGGAAGAGCTATAGTGAAAATTCCATGGCCACTCATTCCAAACTAAGTTCAAGGCCATTCATAGACCCTAAATTCCATATGGTTTATATTTCAAATTAAAGTGAAATACAATAAAAAAAAATTTGTTAGAAATACCTTTATACGCTTTTTCCAAAAAGCTCAAAACTTCACGACCCGAATCTTCCTAGGGAAAGAATGTTGGAGCCATGTTTTGAAGTTCTAGGTTTGTGCACATAAATGGATAATTAGAGTAGAGTGCGTGGAGGCATCACACATATGAGGTAAGTTCACATGACAACAATGATTATGGAAAACTAAACAATTAGAGAGGGAATGATCACAAAGGAGCATAATGGTAGGGACAGACCTAGTTTGACTTAGTTTGAAGTAGAGTGGAGTACATAAAGGCATCACATAGATGAGGAAAACACACATGGTTGTAATGAGCATGGAGAGACACACAATGAATGAGGGTATTGTCATAAAGGATCATCATGGTGGGAAAGTACTTATTTTGAACCAACTATGAACTCAAAATATATTTTGTTAAATAATTTCTAATTCCAAAATATCTATAGGTAACTAGTTTGCACGAAAAAATCTTAAGTAATTCGGTTAATGTGATCATGAAAAAATTAGTTTGAGTCAATTTGACTACGGTTAGATAGGGTTTATGGGGTTGATTTAGAGAATTCTCGGTGAAGTTTTTGAGAGAGATAGGCTTTTTGGTGAAGAAGGTATCCATTGTAGATATGATCTGTTTAGGTTGTTGATCTATGAAGTCACACAAGACTGGGTAATTGTAGTGCAATCAACAACGATGAATTAATAGAAGAAATAATTGGGAAAATCATGTGGCTTGATGCTGCTATTTTTTTTCTACTATCAATATTATTGTTACCATGTTAATATGACCTATCTCGTTAATTGGGAATGTTAAATGGATAAAATTCTATTCTAATATGGGTAATTGAGGCCCTCTTTCTTTTTCGTTAGTGCTATGTTTGTTAAATTATGTTGTGGATAGAATATTGTGTAAGTTATGAGAATGGTAGATAGAGTAGCTAGGTGTTAAGTGTCTAAATGCTTTGAAGAGATTACATTACCTCGAATTACATACCCTTCTTAGTTATAAAAATATGGTTCTACATCACCCCTTCAGTGCCTCGCTTGAGACATTTCCTATTTCACGAGCATCATCGTAAGTTCTAGTACTAGTAGGGACTTTGTTTGGCCCACGACGCGCAACAATATTGGGGAAGAAACAAACAGTTAAGCACTGGAAAAGAATTATAAAAAAATCCAATATCACTCATTTGAAACTAACTTGAAGACTATCCACAAACCCTAACTTCTAGAAGGTATATATCTAAAAACATACTTAATCTTCATCTAAAATTTTCACTAAATGTATCTTCATATGTTTTCTCAATCTTAAAAAAAATTCACTATATAAGACATCCTCAAAATGGTACTATAGTGAAAATTTGAAACATAACTCATTTGAAGTAGAAAAAACCTAGGATCATAAATTTGATGCCAAATCTTATGAGACTTATAAAACAAGATTTTATCATGATACCCCTGTGTTTGGATTTCTAAAGGCAAGACTATTTTAGACTATTGAACTATTGTTTTAACCTAATTTATTTGGAAGCCAAGATTGAAATTAATGGACTATGTTATTAAATTTATTTAATTAATACATGATTTCATTTGGGAAAGTACAAGGAAAACACACGAGTAATATAGAATTGCTAAGTTGGGTGAAAAAATAAAACAAAATCACAATAAGAGAGAAAGGTGTTCTTTAAAAGAAAAAGAAAGACAATTTATTATTTAAAATAAAAATGTTAGGTAATTAAGGGGTTCAGGCCCTAAAAGCAAGATGCTACTAAGGAAACATATGGTAGATGTAGTTTTTAGCCCTTTACAAAAATTACTTGTAGATGAATTCTAAAAATAGAAAATAAACAAAGATGGGAATACAAAATAAATACACAGATACTTCCCATGGATCCCAAAACCGAGACTACCAAATTGATTTTTAATTATATTCATTTCAATATTACTGTACACATACATACATGTCGAAGAATTCATAAACCCCAATGCACTGCCCTGGATTAGAACATAACCATAGTTCCCTTGACCAGATCTAAAAAATAGCTTTGACAAAAAACCATCATGCCCAACACCATTTGCAAATCCCATGCACAAAACCATAGTTACGACTAGTCGTGGAAATAATTTAACACACACCAAAAATTTTCCCACTTGTTGTTTTCTTTTCCACATAGGGGGTCATAGGAGATCTTGGTCATTGGTCTAGCCCTGCAACACCCATTGTTTCTATACACCAAAAAAACATCCTAGTGCTCAAAGACTTCATTAATGCATCTGCAACATTATTCAAAGTGTCCACCTTTACCCACAACACTTTTTTGTCCTCAACCATATCCCTCACAAATTGATACTGAACATAAATGTGCTTTGTATTTGAATGATAAGAAAGGTTATTTCCAACAAAATTTCACTTTGGTTATCACAGTCTATCCTTATAGCTCATTGTACTAACCCCATACTTGAACACAATCTCTACAACCAAACTTCTTCCTTCATTTCTTGAGTGGACTCTATGTATTCCTCCTTTGTAGTTTAAAGTTCCACTATATATTGCCTCTTGATCATCTAGATGACTGCACCTCCAAATAGGTTAAACACATACCCACTTGCACTTCTTCAATGATCCAAGTCTTCATCCTAGTCTGCATCAATAAAGCCAATATTGTCCAAAACTATACACAATCCTTGTCTTCCTTGGTAGCACAGATCATAATCACTAGTGCCACGAAAATACCTAAAAACCTGCTTCACTGTTGTCCAATTCTCTTTCCTTGGTTTTGACATAAACTTGCTCAATACTCCCATTGCATGTGTAATTTTTGGTCTAATACAAACCATTGCATACATCACGCTACTGACTGCACTTGTGTATGGAACATGGGACATGTCCTCTTCCTCTTCTTGTGTGTTGGGACATTGTTCAACAGATAGCTTTACACCTACAGGAATAGGAACCTTCACTGGTTTACTATCCTACATGTTGAACCTATATAATTCCTCTGGTTTAAGGAGAGATTCCTCTTTTCTAGATATCATTTAAGTTCCATGTCCAAAATATAGTTTGCAACACCAATATCCTTCTTGTCAAATTTGGAGGATAATTGGGTCTTGAAATATTGGATAATTTCTTTGTCATTTCTGATCACTAACATAACATCCACATACAAGACTAGATAAATAAGATGGTAACCAATTAATTTAGAATACACACAGTGATATGCTTTGCTTCTAGTAAAGTCAAGTCCTCGTATATATGTGTCAAATTTCTGATACCACACCATTGGTCACTGTTTTAACCCACACATGGACATTTTTAACCTTCATAGCAGTTCTTTATTTCCCTTCACCACAAGTCCTTCAAGTTGATTCATGCAAATATCTTCTTCCAGATCCCTTTGATAGGGAAAATTTTAAGAACCACCCTAAATTTATATGTATAATAAATGGTCTAATCCCCATGATACATAGGAAAAATGGGAGACGATTTTATCAATAATATAATATGTATATATATATTTTTTGGCGAATCTTTGACCAAATTATATAATCTTGTACAATGATGGAGAATCTTTCATTGAATTATAAAATCTTGTAAGATCTTGGCAAATCTTTTACTCAATAATAAAAAATTGTGAAGTCTTAGCGAATGTTTTGTTAAAGTATGAAACCATATATGATAATAAGAAAACATATTCATTAAATTATAATGTACTAACATACATGTATGGAGAAAAGAAACATAATTTTCTCTTCCTACAAACAATGTCCCACGTTTCAGTGGTTGCGTTTGTCAAGGCTCTTACAATACACTATTTCATATCCTTCTATTAGTTTTGATAATATTCCACAACAAAGTTCTTGTACGTGTTGATATTGACCATGAGTTTTGTCAAGGTAGGAGAGATTAATATTTTCTGCACAACTTTTGTCAAGCTACCACTTTTTTCAAGTTATCAAATTTCTTTCTTATTCCATAGACTCCAACTACAAGATACAAAAAAAAACATCAAGTTTGTTTACCCAACACGCCAACAAGTAGCAAGCCCCAACTATATTATATAAGAAAGTATTAGGTATCCCAAAGGCTTGAAGGGGATCTAATTGAAAGGAGTGACCATTGTGAGAAGCCTTCCAATCAATATATGAATATATAAATGTAGATTTATTATTATTTTCATTGGAAATCTTCAATTAAATAATAAAATATAATTACGTCTCTCCCAATCTAAATTGCTTATTAGCATAATTCACTACCCTCATACATCTCCCATTTTTTAACACCGTTGTAACATGTAGATTAATTTCCTTTTTGGTGAACAATATTCACCTTTTAGGAAAATATGGTGCAGTGGCTCCAACCCCTACAGATCATTAGGACAAACTAAGAATAGTACAGAAGATGAAAGGTTGTATAAACTAGCTTATTTTTCTAACAACTAATCCAACATCAATACCTAAAATTTTTCATGAAGATATCATATTGAGAATGTTTGAAAAATGGTGGAAAATCTTCTGCGAGGGTGATGCGGAAAGAGTGATATGGTTTCACTGTTTTGATTTTTTTTGTTAAATTAAAAAAACAAATATTAATGGAGATGTTGGTATTTTTTACTAAATTTTGTGAAGTGACTAAATGTAGCTTTAACCATTCACCTTAAGATGTTTTTACAATATAATTTCCTAAGTCTATTTAATATCTTCATTATCATAAAAACCAACCTATATCCATCTTAACTCCACATCTACCAGTCTTAGAGGGATGAAATCTATTTATCCCTCTGAGCACTTGGTAGACCCAGAATTAAGATGGATCTAAGTGATAGAATTTCCCCTTTAAATAGTCTATGCTCACATGAATACCATGGTATTACCATGGTCAATACCATGGGTTATCATAAACCTGGAGCTTAAAAATTACTATTAGTAATTTATAAAAATTAATCAAATTAATAATTGATTTTTTTTTTTTAACCAAGTTAAAATGTTTAACATACATTAGATTACAACATCCATTAACATACATTAGATTACAACATCCATTTTTACTCTTGATCCACCAAGCCCGAGAGGGATCAAATATTTTTTCACTCTATGCTAGTTTGCATGTCATGATATTTGATCTCTCTCGGGGCTTAGTAGATCCAGAGCAAAGATGGATCTATGCTGGTTTAATTCCCCCATTTAAATAGGCTACATTCCAAGTGAATACCATGGGTCAATACCATGTGCCATTTTGGTGAATACCATGGGTCAATACCATGTGCCATTTTATTTTTATTAATACTAGGGTTAATAATGTTTTTTGCATGGTATTAATATAAAAAAAATAAAAAAATGTTTATTTGTTTAACCTATACCTCTCGTTTTATTTATATTTTTATTAATTTACCATACCATTCATAAATACAAGGTGACTTATGGAGTAAATATAAAAAATGTTTATTTGTTTACCATACCTCTCGCTTATTTATATTTTTATTAATTTACCATACCTCTTTTACAAATATG
>APFE031409599.1:0-27851 GCA_000404065.3 Pinus taeda | reverse complement strand
TATATATATACATATATATACACATATATATACATAGTTCCCATCCCATTTGAATTTGATTTACTTTCTCATTCTGTGAATTATATCTTCCTGTAGGAAACTTGTAACTTCCTGTAGCAAACATTATAACTTCGTGTAACACTCCTCTAGCACGTGTAAACTTGACCAAGTTTTCTCAAAACACTTGGTTTTTGGCTCTTAGGGTTGAATCATAACCCCTAGGTTCTAAATATGTGATTGTGGAAGAATAAAACACCAATTAGGAAATGCCTTTTTAAAAAGTAGATTAGGCCTATTTAATTGAATTCATGCTCTTAGGATTTCAATTACAAATTGTTATTCTTGCCTAGGATTAATTTCATTTCAAAGTAACATTTCCATTTATGCAATTAGCTTAGGATTTGACTTCATTACATTCACTCCATTACATCATGACAGCGAAATAAGGACACATTGTATGTTGCACATATAGTGTTGATACCTCTTAAGTTCGTACGAACCTCAGATTGATAATTAAAGTTGGTAGTGTTGGTCAATAATTTTCATTGATCAAATATATATTGTTGATCTCTCATAGTAAATTTCACCATGAATCCTTACTCAAGTCACCATTTCCAAATGGCCTTACTCTCCATGAAGCCATTATGTTCTATCTCCAATTATGCGCTAATTAATGACCAATCACATTAAAAAATGTTTTTCACTACCTTAGAAGAAGTCTCTAAATACGATACCTATACCATCTTTTAGAGCATAATTTTTCCTTTCCAATGAGCTCTTGCTTGGCCTGAAACTCCAAATAGTTTGGGAGACATAGTTTTTTAAGTTAAGGATATTATTCTAGATAATGAGTTGAACTATACTGGCCTCTCATGTCAGCCTACCTATGGGACATGTCTCTTCACTTGTTCATTGTAAAAACACTATAAATATAGGATGATTGACATCATTTTTATCTCGTACTTCCACAAACAATCACTAGACAATTGAAGAAGGTTCACATCTCGCAAACAATGATTAAGAAAGGGTTAAATATCTTAGAAAAGGTTATACTTCTGGACCTCAGGCTTCAAAGAACAAAATTGTGCCTTATGTGCTTTTGTTTGATTGTATCTCTATGTGATGCAACTCAGACTCACTACAGGATTGCACCTCGTATTCACTGCAGGATTGTTCTTTCCGCACCCTCTTTGCAGTACTACAACTTCGACTCACTACAATACTGCACATCGGATTCAGTGCAGGACTATTCTTTCCTCGGCATCTTTGCAAGACATCAACTTGAACTCACTATAGGACTGCACTGCGGATTCACTGTAGGATTGCTCTCTCTTCAGCCCCTTTGCAAGGCTCCAACTCGAATTTGAATATTACTCTTGATGATAGCTTCAGTACTCTGAACACAGTGCATTGGACTTGGACAGTGCTCCATGGTTGCATCCTTCTTGATTTGAGACATTTCTTCTTCCATGGCTTCTACCCAATGAGGATCCTTTCTTTCTTGAGATAACTTTTCTGGTTCTATCATTGATAAAAGAGAAACATCATCTTTCCCTGGTGTACTTGTCCTCCTTCTCTGATTTTGTATTCCTGCATCTATGTTTCCAATAATTTGTTCTTCAAGATGATGCTTTCAGAGGAATTTTATCTTTGAAGGAGTTTGAGATGGTTCTTTTGGACTTTCTTGATCGTTTTTTTCTTTTATTGGTTCTTCTTCCACTTCTTCAAGGACTTCAGTTTATTTTCCTAGAATGGCTTCATCAATTTTAACATCAGTGCTTTCTACTATCTTTCGTAGTCAGTTATTGTAGCATTTGTAAGATTTGGTCCTTGTGGAATATCCAAGGAATATTCCTTCATTAACCTGAGAATCGAAATTTCTTGGTGAGTCATCCCTAATATTTATAAAACATTTGCTTCCAAATATTCTAAAGTATTTCACTAAAGCAGGTCTCGCTTTCCATAGTTCATATGGTGTTTTGTTATTATTTGGTCTTAGTTGAGTTTGGTTCAAGGTGTAGATTTTTGTCCCAACTGCTTCCCTCCAAAATTTGGTTGTAAATCTACTACTAATAACATTGTTCTTGTCATTTCTTGATGGTTTGGTTCATTATTTCTACAAATCCATTTTGTTTAGGAGTTCTAGCAATGGAGAGTTCTCTCTTTATTCCATGAACTTTGCGAAATTCATCAGATTATTTTGAAGTGAATTCTCCTCCTCTATCTGTTCTAAGACATTTAATATTTGTATATTTTTTATTTTTTACAAAGGCATTAAGATTCTTGAAACATTCAAATGTTTCAGATTTGAATTTTATAAAGTATACCCACATCATTCTATTATATTCATCAACAAATAAAGAAAAGTACCTTTCGCCTCATAGAGATGCAGTGCTGGTTGGTCCACATAAATATGCATGTATGGTTTCCAAAGGTTTTGATGTAGAGAACTCCTTAGTCTTGAAACTGATTCTTTTTTATTTTCCATGTCTACATGGTCCATAGACAACTTGATCCGGCTTGATGATTTTTGGAATGTCCCTTATTGCATTTGTTTTGTTGATATTGATCAAGTTATCAAAGCTATGTCCCAATCGTTTGTGCCATAGCCAATTTTCATCTGCTCGACTTACATAACATTTATCTTCTTGAATTTTGCTCAAAATGTATACACTATCTAGTTTTCTTATTCCTTTAGCTATAAGTTCACCTGAGGAGGAGCTCCTTATCTCACAATCTTTCATAATAATGACAACCTTTTGTCCTTGATCACAAAGTTGGCTTACACTCAAAAGATTGTGTTTGATCCCTTCCATCAACAATGCATTTTGGGCTTTTCCTTTTCTATTGATGAGAGCAACAGTTCCTTTTCCAGTTATCTTGGCAGATCCACTTCCAAAAGACACATTCCATATTTCTTGATTAAGGAGGTAAATTTATTTCAGTCACCTGACATGTGTCTTGAACATCCACTCTCTATGAACCATTGATTTTCTTCACTATGAGAACATAGGGCTAGCCCACATTTGTCAATAGTAGGTTCATCCTTTTGTAGATAATCCTTTTTGAAAGGACAATTTTGTTCATTGTGATCATAATCATTACTGTTGAAAATAGCAACAAGAAATGCTAAAAATAGCATTCAATATATTCCAATTTTAATTTGTCCTTGAATTAAAATTGAGAATTAAAATTCGAATTTAGTCTCACCTGTTGTTTGAAAAATTAATTAATTAATTTAGCTTGGATTAATTAGTTGGAGAAATTCAAACATGAAGTCTTTGTGAAGTCATGCAACAGTTATCCCTTTGATTGAGGAAGTTATCCCTTAATTAAGGAGATAAGGATGAGTTGTATTTGAGTTGTAATTAGTTAGCTCAATTAACTAAGTTAAGTCTAGTTAGATTAGTTCCAAACAGTTTTTGGAACTGATTGAGAGTTCAGTTAATCAATGCATCCATGCATGAAACTAGTGTACTCCAGATAATGGAAGATTCTCTCATAAATAACTCATGCATGTCTATTCAGAGAAAGACCCAGTTGAGATTAAAGACAGGGACAGTGTACTATCAGTTGGAGGAATTTTCCTATAAAGGAAACTCATCCATGCAATCAAGGCAGAGGTTCCTTGAGGATTGCGCGGTTTTACAGTGAATGAGAGTAGTGAGTGAGACCAGTGTCACTCAAGGTTACAGCTGAAGCACCCAGGGAAAACTACACAAGGAAATAGGAGGCTTGGATGGCAGAGGAGAAGGTTTGTGAGAAGCCTTGTTTGCCTGTGAGCATCCAAGAGGATTGTACTAAGAGATGGCCAGTTGTGAGAGCTAAAGATTTGTGTAATCCTGATGTATTTCCACCTTGTATGATAATGCAGATAGTGGGGTTTTTAGCTAAGGCTTTCCCCTGAGTATTTTTTGTGTTTCGTGCAATGTGGAAAAAGTCGAATTTGGGATTAATTCTGCAAGGGTCCAAAAGTTGAAAAACTCGTCAAAGTTGGGAGTTTTTTTAAAAAGTCGGGAAAATTAAAAAAACACAAAATTATTCATTTTTTTTATTTTTTTTTAACATCTAGAGTATCCACAACATCAAATAAATGCATTTCCACATAAACATGTAAAGTAAGCTAATATATAATATGTATATGAAGTATAGTGCTACATCACATATCAAAATAGTGAATCAACTCTTGAATTTTGAGTCATGTCTGAGTCTCAACTCTCAAGAGTCAAAATATCAACAAAAAATATAATAAATGTATATCATGAGTCATCTAAAAGTCATCAATTAATCAGTCACTAAGATCCTCTTCCCCTTTTAATTTTTGTTTCTGCTAATTGTATTAAGAAATAAGTCATGCATTTATTCAGAAGATTGTAATCTACTTGGGTAATAAGGTGTTAGGTGGTAGGTCCAATGAAAATTAATAGTGAGTATCACAGTAGATGTGAAAATTAATGCTTGGTGAGGGGTTCAAAAACTGTAACAATTTTTTTTATGGTGAGGGGTTCTTGATACGGAAGGTTGTTGTATGCCTGTCCTTTTGGTACTTTTGTAATCTTTTGAAGGGGCAATGGTTGTTAGAGTCTGGATCACTGAAAGCCCGGAGGCTTAGCCAATGTATACTTTTCTTTCTAACTAGAAATGTGAAGTATAAAGATTTGTTTTTCCTTGGAAAATAAAAACATATCTTAATCTAAAAACTAACAGATTATTTATTCTTCTTCTTATGGTTATATGTGTTCATCTCTGATTCATATCGATATTTAAGATTTCACAAGTTTGATAGTAGAAGTAGTTTATAGTATTTTGCTTTGGTATATTTCATTATCGAGTTAATCTACAGTCAGATTTTCTACATAGATCTCAAAGGTAGATTTGTAGAGAATTTGCAGGAAATTCTAGAATTACATGATGAGAAAATTGGATCATACTTATCCAAAGGATAACTATAGTTGTAAGTCTTTATTTGTCCTTGCTCTTTGAGGCCAAGTGGCTTTCCTTGTCGATTCTTATTTCTTGAAGCATTGTCCTTACAAGCCTTGCAATGCTTGGCTTGATGACCAAAGTTTTTACAATAAAAACAATAACCAAGAAAGATTATTTGGTACCTATTAGAATAGCCTTGACTTGAGTTACTATTCTTCCTTGGTGTTTTCCTTCCTTCATTTCTTGGATTGGACCTTTTTTCTTTGTGGGATGTGATCAGGTGCTCAGTATTTAGCTCAAAAATCAAATTTCTCATAATCATTCAAAACTTGAACGATCATGTATGTCTCAGCGAAATGATCCCAACGCAACTCATTTCAATAAAAACCGAGTTCGTATGAGGAAGATATCACATTTTGTCCACTTTTCCAAATAAAGGAATTTTTGAAGAAAAAATGTACACTCACTACACAGTCAACAGTCTGTATTGTTGACGTGGCAGGTGACTAGGTAGGGTCAAAGGTCAGTCAACACTCAACCAGAGTTTGACAAGTGGCATCTTGTGGTTGGTTTGCAGGTGTGGTGACTTGGCATGTTTTATTGGTTTATGGTGGACCAATGAGGAGGGGACAAGTAGAAATATCAGAGGCTGCCACGTGTCCCTCTCCAAAGGTCGGCTATCAGTGTGCAATGTGACAAATAATGGGTAGGTTGGTGAGGTAGAACCCACGACCTCACCCCAACAAAATCCAAGCCTTATGGTCGTGCCACCTTGGTGGTTCGTACAAGACCATAGTCTTTGTTTATATTTGTTGTGTAATGTATTTGTGGTTGGGGGTTAGGAGCGAGCCAGGCCGCGGGACAATCCCTCCCATGTGAACACTCCATCCGGCAGGTGGCTAGAGTTAATGGTATATGTTTTTGTG
This sequence comes from Pinus taeda, assembly GCA_000404065.3. NCBI lineage: Eukaryota > Viridiplantae > Streptophyta > Pinopsida > Pinales > Pinaceae > Pinus > Pinus taeda. The sequence continues at coordinate 21,999 of APFE031409599.1, read as the reverse complement.
ACCTCTACCACCACATCCAAAGGCTGACAGTTAACCTAACTGTGGATTAAGAGTTAATCCCACTTATCTGTTAATTAATCACACTTAACATTTAATTAAACTCAAGTTTAGTTCGGATAAAATTTGGTGGTCCACTAATTTTGGCACTAACTCCATTTTTAGCGGGACTAACTAGAGTTCCTCCATTTTTAGAGGAGGTTTACTAGGGAAAATTATTTCTGTCATAACTTTGGAAAAGTTCAACCAAATTGGGATCAGCAAAAGGTGTTCCTAGCTGATTTGAAGGTTCTTAGAACATTGAAGTAGGTTTTAGGAGCAGTAGAGTATTGTAAACAATACTTTTTCCATTACTGAGCTAATAAAGAGGCCCAACCCATGGAAGCTGGACCAAGCAGATGTAGACCAAGAGGGGTGAACTCCTTCATCAAAACACTGGGTTAAGTTTTCTATTTGATGGTTTGTTGTACATTTACTTGTTGTTGTTTAGTACTTGTTTTTCATGTTATTTTTTCTCATGAATTTAACATAAAAGGTGATAAAATTTACCTATTTTCATTCACAAACACCATAAGGGAACCTATGCACATGAAGCAATTGACAAGCATTTGTTTTTAAACCTGAAGTTGAAATTAGCACAACAAAACTAACATTCAACAACAGATCAAGTTGGTATCAGAGCAAAGGTTATTTGCTTGATTGCTTTAGTTTTGTGTAAGTAGGGTTTTAATGGTTGCAAATTTGTGATGCTTACAAGGTTAAAGTTGTAGAGAGGAGAAGGGAAACTATTGGTTGCAACTCCTGAGGTAATGCCCAGAAGAAGGAGAGCCACAAGGCCACAATCTCCACCCAAAGTTCCAATCCCATACGCACTTGAAACACCTCAAGTTTTACCTTCAATTGAGATTAAGGAGGTACAAGCCGTACTAGAAGTTGAGCTTGAATCCAAAGCCATCATGTTGTTGGAAATACTTAGGGGGGGGTAAATCAGTATCTCTTTCTCCGACTATTGTTTTACTAGTTAAAACATATATATTCAAAACACAATATGAACAACAAGAATAAATGCTTTTATTAATATAATATTTGCAGTAAAATAGATACAATATATAGATGGTTGCAATCAGTTGCCAAGCACCAACTTGGATTTTTGTGAGGCTCCAACCTCTAGAGCTCCAACTCTATTTCGCCAAGGCACCAATCTTGTACTTAGGAGCACCAACTCCCAAGGACATCAATCCTTTCCAATTCCTGAGACACTAGTCCCAAAGACACTTATCCTTCCTACTTCTGAGGCATCAACCCCAAGGACTCCAATCCTTCTTACTTCTGAGGCACCAACCCCAAGGAGGCCAATCCTTTCCAATTCCTGAGACACCAATCCGAAAGACACCTATCCTTCCAACTTCTGAGGCATCAACCCCAAGGACTCCAATCCTTCTTACTTCTAAGGCAGCAGCCCCAAAGACTCCAATCCTTCTTGCTTCTGAGGCACCAACCCCAAGGGTTTCGACCCAATCTTGTCAAGGCATGTTTGATAGTAATGTTCTGCTCTCAGAACTCTTCATTACTAAGTTATGTCTGCTAACAACTTCACTGTAGTCTCCATGCTACAACATCAATGACAGCCAGTCTTCTCATGAAGGAGTCTTCACAACTCTTTATACTACCCACACAGAGTCTCCAATAGCCTTCATGACCTCAGATAATGTCTCCATACATATTTAGTGAGTCCACTATCAGCTGCACTAAGATCTGCATAAGAACCAACTTTTTGTTCAAGCATATGTTCTTATTGTCATAGTGAATGCTTCAGCATGACTATTTCTCTACTGGCTACTTCTCCCCTTCGACTGCCTCCTATCCTTTTGATCCTTTGGCCGTTTTCTATTCTGCTGGACCCTCTGCTACATCCTTTGTTTTCTCCAACTATTTCAACAATACAACTACTCCGCTTAACACCCCTTATTCTTTGTTTTTGTTGTTGTATAAGCTCATGATTCCTCTGAATCTTGGTTTCCTCTTTTCACTAGCTCTTTGGCTTCCTCAACACTCGGTTCAGCTCCCTCTGCATTGGCTTGCCCTTCGTCTTCCTGGCTTCTCGGTCACTTTAGCTTCCTCTGTCTCTTCGTCCTTACAGGACACATTCATTCATGAGAGAGGACCAAACACACAGAGCAAAATTGTTGCCTCTTCAAATTGTAATATAGCCCCATTTTTCCAATGATAATAGGCATACACATAGACAATTTATTTTAATGAATGTGACACGTCCCAATCGCAATCGCAATCGCCATGATCTAGCCTACTGAACTATCTTTCAGGCCTCCTCAACTATCGGGTGTGTTTTATAGTGCATTTTTTCCTTCAAACCGTGCGCAAGCCAAATATTCAATTACACAAGAATTATGAGAAAAAACAAGCAAAAAGGCTAAAGGGCGAACTTCAATAATCAATACACCCGCATCTATACTATATAGGGTCCACAATATAATTACAATTGGCACTCAATACTTCCAGGGTTCCTTTATGCATCGAGACCATGGCATCACCGATGGTCGATGGTCAATCCTCCACTAGACACGATATTATATTAATCCATGTTACAATTTTTAAACGGGTCCACATGCTTTATCACAATCAGCGCTTTGTAAGGTCTGATAGGCACACGTGATATATAATACAACGTTTCATAATTGCATAGCGGGTCTGTTATATATATTTATAATATATATATATATATATATATGATATATATTATATATATATATAGTAATTAGTGATATATATATAGATATAAGTTTGTCCCTCTTATAGTGTAAATACACATATATACAAGGGTCTGCGCCTTCGATAGTGTAATTGCATGCATGTGACCCTGTCTACTCCCAATAGCTCTATCTGCCTCCTCCATTGCTCCGATGGCTCCTGATAGCTGTTAAATGCATGCAAATATATGTTTGCGCTCCAATATTCTCTCCTATGGCTCTGTTTTCTTCCTCTATTTTCTCTATTCTTCTTTGGCATATATATATATATATATATATAATTATTATATTATATATATATATATAATAAATTATATATAATATATATTATATATATATATATATGGCTCGTCATGTAGCTCCTCTTGGTTCTTCTTGGGCATGTATTGCATGTAATTCTCCTTTGATATCGTTCCTCTTGCTCCAATGTGGCTCCTCTGGCTTGGCAGTGTCTTTCAAAGACCTCCTTTGGTAACTCCTCTTGCTTATGGCTTGGCTATCCTGATGGCCTTTCTCCTATCTCTTCATGGATCTGCTCGGCTTCCCCTTGGCTTCATGTCATCCTCTAGTATCTAGAATATTGCCATATTAACATCAATGACACCCTCGGTCAACAATCTCCACCTTTGTTATTGATGGAAATATTCTTCTTCTCTCCCCCTTTGACATCAATGGCAAAGGAGTGCTCCGGGACTCCCCCTATCAAACTGCTTTTGTTATTCATGAATGGTAAATCTTCATGGGTCTGTGACTCCCCCTGTCATAGTGCTCTTCTTCTTTTTACTAAAGATAGAAGGATTGATGCTTTATCATCAATTTTCACATTATTCCCTCTTCATGTCTCAGAACTGCTTTATCATGTCTTCAACAATGCTTAAAGATGCTCTAATTTAATGCTTTCATTGAGATTGCAAATGGCCATACACCAAGTATCCAAGTCCAGGCTTTTATGCTTCAATCCATATTGTTGTGTCCATAGGCAGAATTGAGAGACCTTCATAGTCCGAATCAAGAGAGACTGCCACTGAGATTGTCTTTCTTCATATCTGAGTTCCTTTGTGTCACTGTGCTTCTCCTTGAGTGACTGCCATCTAGTACTCAACATCACTGCATTTGGATGAAGTGGTAAGAGGTTGTGCCTTACCACTGCTATATTTTCTCAGTGACCAGTCTTAGCAACAGTTATATTTGACTGCACAATAGTCTCCTTTCTATGAACCATCTTTCCTTGTGTTCTTGTACATATCTTAGCAAGTTATTTCCCTAGCAGATTTAGATATCCAATCTGTGACTGTCCTTTATAATCATTATGCTAATTTGCATATTTTTGCAATCCTTCAGCTTGTTATATGTTGCCAGCTTCTCTTACTTCAGACTCCATTCTAGATGTATCTGTTTGTTTGAAGATTACCTCTATTAGTGTCCATAATTTATGTTCTCACATGAAATCCTTGAGTCAAGACATTTAGCATCTGTAATATCAGCACCACAATTATTTTCCCTATTTCTCTAGCATTGGATGACTTTCTCTGTTGCTCCAAATACTACTAAGTGATTAAGTGGAAAGCATATTTAACAACAGTCCAAGGGATGGTTATAGGATCATATTCTTCAATGGAGTACCCCTAAGAAATGATCTTTATCAAGAGAATGACTATTAATATAGCTCAACAAAGATTTCATAATCACCCTTTCACTAATAGCTTCTGCAATAATGATCAAGGATCACAGGCTCCCCCTAACTATATGCATCATTTCTTTTGGCAAACTCTTCCCATCAAATGCTTAGATTGTCAAAATTCAATCCAATGACATATGTTGTTGGCTAGAGAGCTCAAGGAACTTTCAGATTGTATTTGCTTTCTTAACCATACTTGTGTAACTTTCTTCTTTTGCATGGTTCTAGATTGTATAAGAGCCCAAGTTAAGTTACAGTCACGTGCCATATGACCAATGTTATGACACTTGAAGCATTCTACATTGTTCATGAATAAGAATTCATGATTTCTTCCTGCAAAATTGTTTCTTGGAGATTGTTGGGGACTATAATATCTATCTCAAGATGGTTGGGGACCATAACATCTATCTTTATGATATGATTTACAGTCTTTTGCCATGTGACCAAAGTTTGTACAAGAATAACAATACCCAAAAAATGAACTTTGGTACCTGGGAGATGGAGATTTCCTTGATGTACTTCTGAAGCCTTTATGCCTTGAGATCCATTGATGATAACCATTGCCTCTCACATTTTTGACATCATCTACATTCCTTCTTGAAGCAGGATTTTTTCTATTATGGCCTTGATTTTCTCCTTGCCTTTGTTGGAACTGGGAGCATCACCATTTCTTTCTGGCTTCTTCACATCCCTTTTGTTTAAAGCATTTTCATTCTTGTTTGAGGATTCACCTGCATACTCGAGACCTAATTTATCAAATGGACATCTGAGATAGCTGAGCATGTCATCTAAGGCTTGAGAGCTCTTCAATATTTTGCTCATCCCTTCAACCTTTTTTCTGAGGAAGACAATATCTTCTTCCAATATTTAACACTCATTATTCTTCTTAGCAAGTTGTTTCTCATTTTCTTCCTTGATACAAGTAGCTTCATCTACTTCTATTTTAAGGGAGATGATATTTGACTTCATTTTGAAGATTTCTTCATTCTTTGCTTTATTCAACTGATTTGTCATGGATATGACTTCTTTATGATGCTTTCTTTTGCTTTGATGAAATTCCTTCTTAAGCTTGGCAAGCTCTTCATCCCTTTCTTGTACTTGAAGCTTGATGAGATCAACTTTCTTCCTTTTTTGATCTTTGTCACTAGCTAGTGTTGTCTTCTTAATTTCCTTATTTTATTTCTTCAAATTGTTAATATTTTCCATGGCAACCATAAGTTGAGCAAGGAGATCTTCTACAAAGTATTTTTCATTCTCTTCATCTTCTAGGTCTACTTTAGCCTTGATGTCATCATCCTCATTTTCAGCTTCTATAATGGGTTATGGATTTCCTTCTAGATTTCCATCATCTTCTTGACTGATGGTCATGGTCAATGCTCCTTTTGAGTGAGGGTCATGAAGTTTGTCCCATATACCCTTTGCTGATGAATATTTTCATAGATTTTTCTTTACAGAATTAGGTAGCCCATTCAAGATTTCCTTCATTGCTTTTGCATTGTACTCCTTGGATTCTTCATCCATTCTGCTATCAACAATCACCGATTTCCAGATTTCAACGCCTTGAGTCTATAGGAAATTCCTCATTCTTGCTTCCCATATACTAAATTTCCCATTGAGCCTTGGAGCCTCCTCAAATTGATTGCCTTCTATTTTAGTAGTAGAGGGAGACACATCCTTAGGAGGATTGGAGACTTTCTTCCTTGACTTCACCATTTGTGTTCTAAAGGTAACCCTTCAAGTTGTTAAGCTTTGAATGAATGTATTGGCTCTAATACCAATTTTTGGAAATAACGAGGGGGGGTGAACCAGTATTTCTTTTTCTGACTATTGTTTTACCAGTTAAAACATATATATTCAGAACACAAGATGAACAACAAGAATAAATGATTTTATTAATATAGTATTTGCAGTAAAATAGATACAATATATAGATGGTTGCAATTAGTTTCCAAGAACCAACTTGGACTTTTGTAAGGCTCCAACCTCTAGAGCTCCAACGTTATTTCACCAAGGCACAAATCTTGGAGTTAGGAGCACCAACTCCCAAGGACTTCAATCCTTTCTAGTTCCTAAGACACCAGTCCCAAAGACACTTATCCTTCCTACTTCTGAGGCATCAACCCCAAGGACTCCAATCCTTCTTACTTCTGAGGCACTAGCCCCAAGGACTCCAATTCTTTCCAGTTCCTGATACACCAGCCTCAAAGACACCTATCCTTCCTACTTCTGAGGCATCAACCCCAAGGACTCCAATCCTTCTTACTTCTAAGGAATCAGCCTCAAGGACTCTAATCCTTCTTGCTTATGAGGCACCAACCCAAAGGGTTCTGACCTAATCTTGTCAAGGCATGCTTGATAGTAATGTTCTGCTCTCAGAACTCTTCATTACTAAGTTCTATTTGTTTACAGCTTCACTATAGTCTCCATGCTACAGCATCAATAACAACCAGTCTTCTCATGAAGGAGTCTTTACAACTCTTTATACTGCCCACACAAAGTCTCCAATAGCCTTCATGACCTCAGATAATGTCTCCATACAACATTAGTGAATCCACTGTCAGCTGCACTAAGCTTTGCATAAGAACCAGCTTTATGTTCAAGCATATGTTCTTATTGTCATAGTGAATGCTTCAACATGCTATTTCTCTACTAGGTACTTCTTCTCTTCAACTGTATCCTTTCCTATTGGTCCTTCAACCCTTTTTCTGTTCTGTTGGACCCTCTACTACGACCTCTATTTATTCCAATTGTTTCAACAATACAACTACTCCTCTTAACGCCCCTTATTCTCTGTTTTTGTTGTTGTATACGCTCTTGATTCCTCTGACTCTTGGTTTCCTCTTTTCGTTGGCTCTTTGGCTTCCTCAACATTCGCTTCAGCTCCCTCTACACTAGCTTGCCCTTCGGCTTCCTTGATTCTCAGTCACTATAGCTTCCTTTGTCTCTTCATGCTTACAGGACACGTTCATTCATGAGAGAAGAGAAAACCCACAGAGAAAAATTGCTACCTCTTCAAACTGTAACAGAGCCCCATTTTTCCAATAATAATAGGCATACACACAGACAATTTTGTTTAACAAACGTGCCACGTCCCAATCGCAATCGCAATCACCATGATTTAGCCTATTGAACTATCATTTAGGCCTCCTCAACTATCGGGTGCATTTTATAGTGCATTTTGGCCTTCAAACCGCGTGCAAGCCAAATATTCAATTACACAGGAATTATGAGTAAAAATAGGCAAAAAGGCTAAAGGGCAGACTTCAAGAATCAATACACCCACATCTATATTGTATCAGGTCCACAGTATAATCACAATTGGCGCTCAAGACTTCCGGGGGTCCTTTATACATCAAGACCATAGCATCATCGATGGCTGACTGTCGATCCTCCATTGGACGCGATATTATATTAAGCCATGTCACAATGTTTAAATGAGTCCACATGTTTTATCACAATCGGTGCTTTGCAAGGTCCGATAGGTGGACGCAACATATAATACAACATTTCATAATTGTGCAGCAGGTCTGTTATATAATATATGTGTGTGTGTGTGTGTGTGTGTGTTGCAATTTGCAAGGTCCGATAGGTGGACGCAACATATAATACAACATTTCATAATTGTGCAGCAGGTCTGTTATATAATATATGTGTGTGTGTGTGTGTGTGTGTGTTGCAATTGCATAAGGCCGGCATACATAACCATATATATATATGAAATACTATCCATACTAAATCTATTTATATACACGGACATATATGTCATTGGGTCCGCATATATGTATCGTAATTGGGGGTTTGGGGTGATGGCACATAGCCAAACCGCCGATTTCCACTATCATCGATATTTATGTATATGCCCACTCCGATAGTGTATTTCGCACACACATATATAAATTCTTCCTTTCCGCTCTAATAATGTATTGCATATATGTATCGTTTTGACCACCGATAGTGCTAAATACATATATATCTAGGTTTTGGCCTTCGATAGTGTTAAACGCATCCTTTGCTCCTTTGATATCTCCTGATAGTGTTAATATGGGTTTATAAGGCCAATAGTGTATATGACCCATATATATATATATAAGTTTGTGCCTCCGATAGTGTAAATGCACATATATACAAGGGTTTGCGCCTCTGATAGTGTAAATGCATCCATATATATGATATGTGCTCCCGATAGTGTATTTGCACACATATGACCCTATCTGCTCCCAATACCTCTGTCTTCTTCCTCCATTGCTCTGATGGCTCCCGATAGTTGTTAAATGCATGCATATATATGTCTGCGCTCTGATATGCTCTCTGATGGCTCTGTTTGCTCTGTTCTTCTTTGGCACATATATGCCATATATATATGCTTTGTTTGCTCCTGTAGCTCTAATAACTTTGTTTTGGGATATATATATATATATATGGCTCCTCCTGTAGCTCCTCTTAGTTCTTCTTGGGCATGTATTACATGCAATTCTCCTTCGATATGGATCCTCTTGCTCCAATGTGGCTCCTCTGGCTTGGCAGTGTCTTTCAAAGACCTCCTTTGGTAACTCCTCTTGCTTATAGCTTCACTATCTTGATGGCCTTGCTCCTGTCTCTTCATGGATCTGCTCGGCTTTGCCTTAGCTTCATGTCATCCTCTAGTATCTAGAATATTGTCATATTAACATCAATGACAACCTAGGTCAACACATGTCTAGAGAAAGAGAGACTGGAGGTATTTCAAAAGAGGAAGCATTCAAGAAAGAATTATATGACTTTACTGACATGGTTAGACTCCTCTATAAAGAGAGGAATACTAGAACGGTTGGAGGGAGTTCTAAGCCTCCACATGGAGAGGGAATATTTGGAGATAAAAAATATGAAAAGAAGGATTCAAAGGGTAATGGAGAAAAGCCTCCTCCATCTCCACCATCTTCATCTTCATCATCCTCAACGTCTCAAACAACATCATCTTGCACTTCCACCACAAAAATTGTTCATACTCATTCTAAAACCCCAAAGGAAAAAACTCCCTTACTCAAATTGGACATTAAGTTTGAACTTCTCGTGTACAATGTTGAGGTGAATGGAAAAAAGTTAGACAATTGGATTCGACAATTGGAGGTTTATTGCGGAATTCATAACCTTCAAGAAGATCACATAAATATCCAGTTGGCTTCATTGAGGCTAGAAGGAGCAGCATTAGTCTGGTGGGAAGCAAAGACTCAAGAGGAAATGTGAATTTATGGTAAGATATAAATTTCTTGGGTTGAATTTGTTTTTGCAATTAAAAGATAGTTTTATCCTTTAGCCTATATGCAAAAAGCCATTATGAGTTGGCAAAACTTTAGGCAGCTCAAGGGCCAAACAGTTCAAGACTATAACCAAGATTTTAGGAAGAGGGCTTTGTTGTTAGGAGTAAACTTGAATTCCCAAGATACACTGTTGAAATATATTAGGGGTTGACATTCCTACTTAAACATACTATACTCATGTTCAATCCAAGAAATTTGGATGAGGTATGTGTGCAAGCCACACACCTTGAACCAAGAGGAAAGAACATTCAGGAAGAGGGCAGTAAGAAGAAGCCATTCAAGTGTAAGGAGAAAGAGAAGGGTGGAAAATGGAAGGGAAAGAAGAATGCAAGTGTGAAGAAAGAAGGGGAGAAAACTATATGCCAACGTTGTTCCAAATCTAGGCATGATGAAACCCATTGTTGGAAATTACATCCCAAACTAAGGCCTAAGAAACCAAACAATAAGGGAAAACAAAAGACCATTGCTACCACACAATATGATATTGGATCAGATTCTGGTGATGAGACCAAGATTTCAGCCATGGTTACAAAAAGAAAAGAAGTTGTTGCATGCACTAGTTCCTCACATAGTCATAACAACACTCCAAATGAATAACCAATAATAGAGTTGTTCAATGTAAGGGTAATTTCAAATCATACAAAGATTAATGCATTATTTGATAGTGGGTCACAATCAAACTTAATTTCAGAAGACTAGGTCAAAAAGATTAATCTTGAAATTGTACCTCATCACAATCCATATCCCTTGGTTGGATAGTCAATAATGCAAATTTACAAGTTACAAGGAAATTCTTATTCAAGTTTTCCATTACTGAAAAATTCATTAATGAAGTTGAGTTAGATGTAGTTCCACTAGACATCTCAAGAATCATTTTGGGAAGTCCTTATTTGTATGATAGGAAAGCAGTATTTTATCACCATGAGAACAAATACCTATTTCTCGAGGATGGAATAGAGTATATTGTGAGATCCCATCGCAAAAAGTTAAACATTTATTTGGTTAATGTAGGGCAGATGAAGAGACTAGTAATTGCAAGTAAAAATTGTGTTTCTCGTGATAAAAAAAATGATATTGATTATGAATCTTTTGAAAGTTGTGATGACAAATTAAAATTTGATTTGTTTGATGTGGTAAGCAAGCATGGTGAGATGTTTCAGGAACCAAAAGGGTTACCTCCCAAGAGGGGAATTCAGCATGAGATACAGTTGCAGCAGGATGTTCCACTTCCAAACAATCTACTTCGCCATGTGGTTCACCTATTATTTTGGTGCTAAAGAAGCACAGGACTTGGCACATGTGTGTGGATTTTCGTGCACTGAACAAAATCACGGTAAAGAATCGTTATCCACTCCCAAGAATTGATGATGGCCACACCTGATGGAATTATGAACCAAATTTAAAATATACTGAGTTCCGTAAAACGAAATTTTTCTATGTATTTTCACATTTTCGTTATGTAAATGAAATACAAAGGAAAACGCTTGAAAGCGATAAAACCAGACCCGAAGGGGAAATAAAGGCATGATTAACAAAATTTGATTTCTGTAGGTGGGATTTTGGGCAGGCCTTAGGCGGAAAGTGGTTTTACACTGGCTCCGCCCGATACCATATAGTGAACGATGCATGGCTAGTGGAGGAGAGAGGAAAACCGCCTTTTCAGGCGGGTAACCTCTGTGCTCCTAAACCATCCGAAATGCATGATGACCATTGGATCAGAAATCCCATAGATCAATGGTGGAAAGCACTATAGTGCCCAAAGACAAATCCGAAACGAATCTAGGGCAGATTCTACAATTTCTAAAATCTGGGAATTTGATTTTTCAATGTATTTCCCGTATATTTGGAATTTAGCTCATATGCTTAAGAGATGCGATATTACACCTAATGGAGGACCAGGTAGGGTTATAGGGGTGATTTAATGGATTTTTAGGTCTGGAAATCATGCCCAATAGTGTATTTTTCAGAAATTCTCTGTGTAATGGGATTTTCCCAAATTTTGGGTTTTTGCCAGAGAAACAGCCACGATTCCTCCTATAATACCTCCTAATCATCATTCCAAGCTACAAGTAGGCATTTTGGAAAACAATGAGGTGTTTGAAATCCATAGAGCCGCAGAGCCAAATGGCCAATCGAACAGATAACACAGAGAAGCCACAGAGCCACAGGGGAATGATTGAATGCAGGGAAAGGGCTGGGGAAGCCAAAAAGCTAAGAAAATGCCTCAAAGGAGCCCAGAGAGCTCAATTTAGAGCAATCTTAATGTTGAAAGAAATTTCAGAGCTGAGAGAACAGAGAGAGTGAAAAGCTACTGTGCAGAGTAGCCGAGGGAGCCTTTGGGGTCACTTCGAGATCAAGTGAAAAGCCAGAGAGCTAAAGGTTGCAAAAAGCCAAAGCCAAAGCCCATAAGCCAGAGACGAAGAGCCAGAGCCAGAGCCAAGAGTGAGAGCCAAGAACCAAAGCTAAGAGTAAGAGCCAAAGTGAGAGCCAGATCTAGAGCCAAGAGCTAGAGCTAGAGCCAAAAAGTTGAGAGCTTCAAAGCTAGGGATAAAATGGTGTCTAAACCCATTGTTTCTATGTAAAATAGTAGAGTTGAGCCAAGAGCTTGTAAAAATAACTTACACCATAATCCCAGAGAGCCTACTTGAGTTGACTAGAGCTCAAGGAGATGTAGCCCAGGAGTTTTGGGTGAACTCCATATTAAATTGTTGTCTTATGTGTGTTTTTTGTTGGCTACATTGTTTCACTGTTATATGCCTTATATCAGTTTAAGAAAATCAATTCACAACACATAAACAGTTTAAAACCAAACACAAGCATACATCTTTATTTTCAAGCATATTATCAATTCTGCATTGGTTAATCAATAAGACTTGGGAACATTTAAGCTTTGAAAGTGGGAGAGGTCCTTGTAAGTTAGAGAAGGAGCCTAAGTGCCCCATTTTCAGATCACTTACTGATGTTGAAAGGATAGTTTTCACTTAGGAAACATGAACAAATAACTAGACAACACAAGTCATCTTGAAACGATAACTCATGAAACATATGTAAGCTCCATAATTGAACAAGGAAAAATTTTGGAGGGCCATTGTCGCAGCGATAATACCTTATTCTTGTGGTTTCTACATAACTCCATGACTTACTTTCATGAGATCTTTATATAAGGTTTTAATACAAATCCCAAAAATATATAAAGCATGTACATTAACCAAACATGTTATTCCATAAACACTAAGACAAAAGAGAATGTTATTGACACAAACTACTATTAAACCCCCAAATCTACCATTGTGAAGCATTACAAACACATTAAACCCCATATTCTCTTTGAAAAAAGTATAATATTTGTTAGAGAACAACATTACTCCTCAAAGCTATGAAGGGAGTAGTGGAAATTAAAAATAACTCTAACAATATCAATCATGAAGATGGATATAAATTTAACTAACCATAGACATACATTATTAATCATCTCTAAGCCATAGAGAACCATCATAGTTCCTACCTTTTTTGCATCATATTTCAAAATGTTTCCCAAGTATCTTCCTTTTGAAACTCCTTTGTGGCGTGCTCCTCAACTTTCTTCACTTTTTGGGGGTTTCTTTTTCTTGTTTGGTAGCACCACTTACTCATGTTCCTACTTTTTCCTTTTCCATTTCTTCACTTACTTATTATTCGTGTATATTTTAATCTTCCTCTTCTACCCAAATTTTTGAATATTTTACCTTTTTCCCTTTTAATTTTATGTCTTGACGAAATGTACTCTTTAGACCTAATAATTCCACATAGTTCTTTTCTAGACCTAAAAAATTTCATCGAGTTTCTCCATTAAATTCCTCATAAACTCATTCTTAGTCCTTTATATAGACTATCATCTCCCATCACCACCATTTTTTTTGTTACACATATCCCTTTCATAACCTTATTGTAGCTCACTTTCTCTTCTTTTAAATTTTGTGCCTGTCTTCATATTACCATTTTCCACTTTGACTTCTCCCTCCATCCTTAATATTATTTTTATGTACTTCACTTTATATTTGAGTAATGAAGTTTTGAAATGGTTAAAAGGTGAATATATGTTAAGAAAATTCATTTGTGAGCCACTATTCTATGATATAAGAAAAAACCTTCGAGCTTCATTTTCTCAATGTACATTTTCTCATGTTTACAAGGAAAAGTGCTTGGAATCCAATTAAACTCTCCAAAAATATCCTTGAGAGGTAAGAAGGCACTTAGGAAATCAATAAATCCCTTAAGAGACTACTTAATTATTACTTTCATGAGTTATGGGGTTAACATTCTCTTAGTTTTTAGTGATGATTTAACTAATATTTCACCTCGAATATGGTTTTAGAATTTTCTTTTGAATGGTGCATGGTTAGGTTTCTTTCTATGATCAGAAAGTTGTCATGAAATGCATGAAATATTTTTATATCATCTTAGATCTATCTTAACTCTATATCTATCAAGTGCTAAGAGGGATCAAATGTCCTTTCACTCTAAAAGAGGTTTGCATCTCGAGATATTTGGTCCATCTTAAGGAGTTGGTAGTTGGAATTAAGATGGATGCAAGTTGGTTTTCTTATTTATTATAATTAATTATAATTATAATTTAATTATTTTAATTTTTTTATAAATGTTGGTGGAATCGGTAGCATGATAGTTTTGGGTGTCACTGGTTGATACCCATCAACTACTACTATAAACCTCTAGGTGTTTCACACGTTGATACCCATCAACTACTACTATAACCTCCATGTAAAATTGCATTGCCCCAACCACGACACACAAACTAGACAAGGATTGAACCAACCACACAAATGCCTTAGCAACGCAATAGGTCGGGCCCCTGGGTCTTATAATTATAATTATCAATTTTATATTTTATACTTTTTTTTTAATTTTATGTAATTTGACATCAAAATGTATGTTTTCTTCTGAGAGCTCCACAGAAGGTCGAGTGGCAGTCTCAGAGGTTCGGGAGGCGAACTCTGAGTTCTGGGTGGCATTCTCAGAGGCATTGGGGGCCAATTCAAAAGGGCTGGCAGCGAATTTGGAGATACTGGTGGCCAATTCAGAATCGCTGGGGGAGAATTCAGAGGATTTGGGGGCGAAAACAGAGGTACATTTGGAAAATACAAAGGTGGTGGTGGTGCTTGGAAGGTTCGGGCAGTGAATTCTGGCTCCTGGGTGGCCTCACGATTTGCTCAAAGCATTCAAGGGAGCAGGAGAATTTCCCATGGCAAGGCTTCGACATCGGCAACCTTGCAGGAGAGGTTCTGGGCGTGGCTCATCCTCGCGTCAACCGGCAGAGAGGGAGCACCACCATTGCTACTGCTGCTATTGCTATCGAAGGGCAGGGGTCACGCCACTCCAAGCAGGACAATACCTAGAGGTTGGCTGTGCAAGAGAAGGGGAACCAGCCCTCCCTGCGTTTGGCTTAGTGGTGTTCACCCTGGGCAAATCCCGGGACAATCCAGGAATTAACGCTCATGTTTCGGTGCTTTTCACTCAAGCTCCGGAAGGGATTGAAGGAGAGACGCCTCCAAGAATGGAGGATCTACCCCCAAAGGGCTCTGGACCGGCATGCCCCTTGCCGCCTCCATCAAGTGGGGCGGGAACCTCAGGGAAGGCGATCATGGCCGACCCCTCCATCTCCCCAGCGAAGAAGTCTCCAGACTCAGCACAGGCCAAGTGGGACGCCATGTGGGAGGGTATCCCTGAGGGTCAGGGATGGTGCACCATTGAGAAAGAGAAACCTCCTGAAGACGATTGACCTGCCCACGAGCACTCCAGCAACTGCCAATTTCACTCAGCTCGGATCCAGAATTTTTTCTGCTGCGGATCACGTGATTCGGGTTAGCATTTGGTCTGTTCTCTTGCAGTTTCTTATAGTGTCCAGTCCATTTTGGTCATGTTTCGTTTCAGTGTGTCTTGTTGGTATCAGTCCCCAGCCTGTCAATGAAGACCGCCCCTGCGAGGGCTGGAATGTTTATGAGTAATTCAATGAGTTTGGGTCTGTTTTTTGGCATTTTGGTAAGGTTACGTGCCTCAGTCAGTCTTTGTAGAAGCATAATGAAAACGTTGTTGATGCTACCCCTGTGTGGGAGCTTTTTGAGTTAGTCTAATTCACCCAAGGCGCCACTGGTGGCCATGGAAGTCCTGCTTCACTGTCTGTAACTTCTCTCTGTACATATAATATAAAAGCTAGCTAGTTTTACCGAGAAAAAAAAATGTATGTTTTCTTGATAATTATCATTATTATTTATTTATGTATTTTTATCCAAGCAATTACTTTTAACCTTTTTTTTTTAATTGAGCCCGCATGTAAACATTTACACCACTACAACATCTCCCCAAAAGCTTTTTACTTTTAGATTTAAATTTAAGAAATGGTATAAAATAAATATTTATAAATTTTGATTTTGAAATAGTTATGGTTTTTGAGCAAGTGATATTGATAAGCCATGATATTGACCAATGGTATTGTAACAAATCCTATTTACAAGTTAATAATATATATAGTAAAATGGAGGTAAATATCCATAACTAAGAATCTTGATATATTGTATGTTTATTTTAAGTATTAAGTCTTAATTTTAAAAATGTTATAAAATTAAATTAAAATAAAATATCTATTAAAAAATTTATTTTGAAAGGAATGATGGTTTTTGGGTATGTGTTATTGAGGGATCAAATCTCCTTTCACTCTAGAAGATGTCTACATCTCAAGGGATTTGATCTTTGGCAAGTTAAGATGGATCTAGATTGATTTTATTATTAATTATAATTATAATTATTAATTTTATTTTTAGTGGTTCTAAACCATTATCCTAAAAATTTGATGTGATTTATTTGGAAGAGACTTGGTATACAATAAAATAATTACATATCTATTTTGGAATATGATTATTAAATTTTAATTTAATTATAAATAATTAATAGATAGATGGTTTTATGGACATGTAGCATTGATAAGTTATAGTATTGGTCCATGGTATTGTAAGAAAATCTATTTATAAGTTAAAATTTTCCATAGCCTAGTCTAAGTTATAGACAAAATAGTCTTTTTCACGGGAATTGAGCAATACAATCTCAAGCAAGATTGTGATTTTTTTTTTAATATAGATTTTTGAATGGGTAAATAGATTCAACACCTTGAAAAACCACTTGGGCACTCCATTTTTGTAAATTAAACATCTTAAACTCAATTTTAAAAAAATATCTACCAAATTTTAGTTAAAATTAATTAAAAAAACTACCTTGAAAAAAGAAATTAAATTATACCTTTAGCTTATATAACTAGACTAATATATTAATAACTAATTTAAAAAATTATTAACTTGAAAAAGCAGTTACATTTAGAAAAGCTCACCTAATAACCTCACGAAAAACATTAAAACAAATATGAATATAAAGTCACATATTCAAATTCCCTATTACTTAGAGGCATGGGCATAGGCATGTCACCTAGAATTATAATAAAAACACATAGAATCAGTGTCAAATTGGCATGGACATGGGTATGTCACCTAGAATTATAACAAAAACACTTAGAATAGATGTCAAAGTGCTAGCATACTAAGCTGTACAGTTTATCTCACATTATAATAATAATAACCACTGGAATATGTGTAAAATTAATAAAAAACGAATCCAATTATCAATTACTATATATATATATATATATATATTATCAACAATGGGGAAATACCAGAAATCTAGATCACACTTCAAATATTATTTCACCAAACAGATAAAGCTAGATTACATTATGTAATTTATGCCGTAGAGAGCGAGCAAACCATTATATCAGGGGATCATTTTGTTCTATATAACTCGGGTGGGAGGACTGGATCTTGAAAGTGGAGCGCACTGAGGAGAGTTGTGGAGGGTCCGAGATTTATTTTTTTCGCGGAGAGTTGTGAAGGGCTTGAGATTTTTTCGCTGGAGAAAGAAATATTTTAGCAATCGAAGTTGAAATCTGACAAAGGCTCCCAGAGGTGTTGTTGCATATGATTTTAGTTAAGCTTCCCAATATGGTTCTAGGAAAAATGAGGAGTGTGTGAAAATAGTGGAAAGATCTACTATCTTCTTGTGATGCCTTCGAAAGGCTTGTTCCAAAATGGTCGCTTTGTTCTACCCAGGGGTTTTTGATTCAGATCCATTGAGATTCCAAAGATGACGTGGAATTTTGGGTTATAGAAGGATGCAGTATTGGTTCACACATTTACAAAGTTCCTTTGCTCAATTGCATCATTTTGAATAGCTGCAAGAGCATCGTGTGTTGTCATGAACGAAGGGATCAGTTGGATCTTTCCGTAGGAATTCCTGGTACCACCAATTGGAGACACCTACCTCGTCCACTTCAACCACTTCAATGGAATGGTTTTCGACTCTCTCCTTAGGCTATTCTTTGTTAAACCACCAATTGCAATCTTCAAATGATGAAACCCAAGATGTTAGACCTAAGACAGAGACCCCTCTAAGACCAAGTCATCCTTCCTTCTTGATTGGATTTCCTTACACAGCGTCCAACAACAACCTTCAACCTTCCAACAATGTTTCTAGCAACTTCAACCCCCAACAATAATTTATGCAACTTTGACCTAGAAACTTCAAACTTGATGTAGCTTCAAAACTTCAACCTTGATGTAGCTTCATAGCTCCGGCCTTGATGAAACTTCATATCTTCAACCTGATGCAACTTCACAACTTCAAATTTGATGCGGCTTCAAAGCTTCGACTTTGATGCAGCTTCATAGCTTCGACTTTAATGTCGCTTCACAGTTTTGGTCTAAATGCAACTTCACAACTTCGACTTTGATACAGTGTCCTAACTTCGTCCTTGATGCAACTTCACAACTTTGGTCTTTATGCAGATTCACAACTTCAACTTTGATGTAGCTTCCTAGTTTCATTGCACATTAGAGAGTGAGAAAGAAAGACCCAAAACTTCAATTCTAGCTTCTGTTTTGAGCTTCCCTTGCCTTTTGGACATCTTCTCCTTAAGATCAAACTTCGTCTCTTTCTTTTTCACATGTCTTGGATGTGTGCTTCAAATGAGGTCGAAGGCGTCATATATATAGGCTTCCTAGGGGTACGAATTGCGTTCAAGAGGCTCACTTGATATCTTGTAGGCCAACTTGATGTTGGAGGGTCTTTTCACACAATTTTGGCTCAAATAAATTCTTTTTACTTGTTACAAGATTCCCAATGAGATATTTTATATATTTCAATGACTCTTTTAACTTATTGACTTTATGACAAACCCTAAAAGCACATAATGGGTGCTTGACCTATAAATAAATTGATCTTGAGCATAAAAATGATGCTATAAAATAACAATAACAAATTTTATTTTTTCTCTTGACATCAAATACTTAAAATCAAGATTGCATAAGACATTATGAAGACCAAAATTAGTTTCATATTTAAATAGTTGCAACTCCATGTAGGTGTTGCAAATCGCTACAAGTCTTGCAACTCTCTTTGCTCTAGCAAAGTAAAGTTGTTGCAACTTTGATATATAACCATACTTGCTGCAACTCTTCATTATTTCTACACCTCTTCATTCTTTTGTAACTTTTGGATGCAATTATAAAGAGTTGCAATTGTTGGTTTTCTAGTGCAATCAAGACTAGTATAGTTTTTCAAAATTGATAACTACTTCCTATGATACAATTTGTCTTCTTATAGTATTCCAGTCATTAAGCAGTTATACTAGAAAAACTTTAACCATTTACTTTCTATAATAGAGCAATAGAGATCATTGTAAACAGTAAGCAAGAGACAATAGACACCAAAAAATTAGGCTCATAGCCACGACAAAAGCCACAAGGGGTAAACCAAACCAATCTTTCCTTACGAGAGAGAATTTAGTTTATAAATAGTAAACCAAAATATTCCAACAAGATTCCAAATCTGACCTCAATAAATACCAAGTCAAAGTAGTCAAAGCAGTCAATGAAGAGATGTAAAAATTCTCAACTTTAGTCAAAGTCAAGTATACAACACTAGGGTCTAATTTCCACCTGTGGAAGCTCAAAACAGGAGGGTTGAAATTTGATCAACCTCAGTCAAATAGTTACCTACAATTTTGATTCAAAGAGGCAAAGTTGAATGCCGATCAATATCCCGAAAATAGAATAGAAACTCGATCTACCAAGAGTCAATGAACCTCAATCAAATTTTTCCTTCTCAAATAAGTCAATGGCTTGTTCAATAGAATCAAGTCTATCCCAAGTCAATGTTGGTCAAACATAAGAATACAAGTTGGTCAACATAAAATAGAAAATATTCCTTTGACTCCTTCGCACTAGTGGATATTTCTTTGTGATTTTTAGATTAAATGATGTGTGGTGATGATGCCAAAATGAGCTCCAACGAATTCATATTTATATCTAGTTGAGGAGGTGGATTTTTCCACATGTGGGGTTGAGCTGCTGACTTTAGGCTAACATGGTCAAATAGCGAAATTTGAATTTTCTCTATCAATTTTCCAATGAAAATACTAACCATGTCTACCGAATTTTTCAACACTCCCTCTTAGCAATGGAGGTACTTTTAATTCTCTCTTAAGATTAATTTTCTTGACCAATCCATAGGTCCCTCAGCCACAGCCTAAGTGAGAGATCAAAAGTACAAGTCTCTCTCTATTAAGATCAATCTCCCTAACCAATCCTTAGGTCTCCTGGCCCACATTGTAAGGAAGAGATCACTAGTCTCATCATAGGAAAGATACATAGCGTCCAACACATCCCACAACCGTAGTGGGGTCGATAAATGAGTCCAAACCAATCATATGCATAGGATACATATCCATGACCAATCATTAGGTCCCTCAGCCCACATCCTAAGGGAGGAAATTGAAGATCAATCACTCTTACCTGTCCATAGGTCTCCAAGTCTCTACCTAAGGGAGAGATCACAAAATCAGTGTCCAGACAAAAATGGTCTTCTATTAAAAACCTAAGGGATCACTTTATGACTTAGAGTCAAGCTCCCTAACTAGACTCGCTAGCCTCCTGGTCAATTGACCTAAGGGAGTGACAATATTCTCGATCAATCCATAGGTCTCCTAGTTGCATCTTAAGGAAGATTGTCCATAATATGATGTTTTACAATCAATGTTCCCTCTCTCTCAAAGAGGGGTTCTCAAAAAATCCAATTTGTTCTATGAAATATATAAACTTGATCTGGGACAACGACTTTTTCAACACATCAACAACTAGCTCATCAGTAGGGACATACTTTATCCTCACATCTCTCCCATGGATGATATTCTGGATATAATGATACTTGATTTTAATGTGCTTCAGCTTGTCATGAAATATTAGGTTCTTAGAAAGCTTCACACAAATTTGATTATTATAATATATAACGGTCGATTCCCACACTTTATTAGAGAAAACGAGAAATAATTTTCAAAGCCACACAGCTTCACAACAAGTTAAACATGCAACTATATACTCATCCTCAACTGTAGTCAAAGGCATTGAAGTTTTCTTTCTACTAGACCATGAAATAATAATGGAGTCTAAACCAAAATAGAATCTAGAAGTTCTCTTCCTATTATTATAGCTTCTAGTCCAATCAATATCAGTAAATCCATGTAGCTTCCATTCTCCATTAGAAACATATCTTAAACCATATTCAATGGTACCATGCAAATATCTCAAAATATGTTTTACTACAACCTAGTGCACATGTCGAGTCTCAACCAAAAATTGGTTCAACATGTTCACAACATAGAAAATTTCAATTCTAATGTTCACAAGATAGTTCAATGTGCCAATCAATTTGTGATACATCAAGGGATCAATCAAATCAGGTTCACAGTCATGTATCTTCTTCAAATTTGTCACCATCGAAGTATCCATGGACCTACAGTCCATCATGCCAAATCTCTAAAGTACATTTATAGTGTATCTAACTTGGCCAAAAAATATTCCATCAGGATTTTTCCAAATTTCCAATCCCAAATAGTAATGCATGAGACCAAGATCCTTCATCTCGAATTTAGAAACCAACTCCCTATTACAGTAGGAAATCAAAAGTTCAACCCGTGTTAGAAACAAATCATCTACATACAACACCAACATTAAGGGCTTTCCTTCATCACTGTTAAAGTTTAATTTTGGATCAACTTCGCTCTTATTCAAGCCAAGAGTCATTTCTATATAGCCATCAATATAGGAGTACCATGAAAGAGAATCATACTTCAAACCATACAAGGCTTTCTTCAATTTTCAAACAT
>APFE031409593.1:0-27154 GCA_000404065.3 Pinus taeda | reverse complement strand
TTAAGGAGATGGAGGTATCACATATCAATAGGGAACACAATATTGATGTCGACAAAAGATCCAAGGAATCATTACTCCATCTTGTAGGACATTTAGTGATTATAGAAAAGTTCGTTGATATCCTTAGGGTGAATGCCAACATCATTTTCTATAGCTTAAGTTGTTGAAATCATTGGAACCTTGCCTTTATGTTCAATTGTTTCAGGTTTTGGATTGTTGAATGTTGTAACTCTCGACAAACTTGTCTTTTGGACTTTAATTGAAAAACATTTCATATACTTTTATTTCGATCAGATAGCAAGTATACAATTTTTCAATAGAGAAAAAATAATCTTAACTTGTGTAATATGAAAATGTTTCTTTAGTGTTTTCCATGGAAGAAAAACAATATCTTCTCTAATATAGAGTGAAGGTAGGTGGGTAAGCCATACATAAGATAGTGCATACCATAAGTTGCATGAAAATACTATAGAAAAAGAAGGGAGAGTAGTATCAATGAGAATATGTTATACCCTAATACTCGTCTACCATATCCGTGATGTGAGCATACACTAGGGAAACAAAATGTATATCATCATATTTAATTAGAATTAGATTTCGAACATCATTGTGAATATCACCTCATAAATAATCACAATGAAAATATAGCATTCATACGTAAAAGGGTTATTTTTTCAACTTCAATACATAGGAACTTAGTGCACATTTGTTACACGGGCCTAGATCCATCTTAACTTCGGATCTACCAAGCAACCAAAGAGATCAAATCTATTTTCATTCTAAAAGAGGTTTGCATGTGAAGGGATTTAATCCCTCTTGGCTATCATACTGGGTTGGAGAGTGTCTTTCTGTTGAAAAAGGATGATACCTAATGTCCATGAGAATAATTGTGTCATGAGTGAATCTCTAACTTTAAAAGAGTCTGGTGTCTATCTTAAAAAATGTTTTGTTTTTTCTTGAACTAGAACGCCTGCCATTGGGATGTTATCACCAAGATTGTGTGCAAGCTTGGTTTTAATTCCCCCGAAGATGGTTCCCATCCTTAACCCCTCTCATGAAATTTAAACCTTTGACATAGTGGGGACACAACTCCACCTAAACCAATTACCCTACACCACGTGAATTACCTTAAAAAATATTAAATAAAAATTAACAAAATATAATAATTTAAAACTCACATTCTTTTATTGTTATAAGAAGAGCTTCTGCGTAAATCACATCAAAAAGATCATTGTCGACGCGTTTCGAACCAACTAGTGTGGTTCATCGTCAGGACAAGTTGAAGAAACACATCTGGCCTAGCATGTTAAATAGACTGAGCAGAGACTCCAACGGCTAAGTAATGACTACTATGGACTGTAGGATCTAGGTCAAACGTAAATTTAATATTATTATTATTTTTATAATATATTATGGAAAAAAGTAAAAATAGGTAAAAGCATCAAAAATAATTTATTTATTTAGATTAGAATAATAATAATGGGTTGTTTAATAATTCTAATGGTTGTTAAAAAAATAATAATAAAAACGATTTATTTAATAATATATATTCTAAGTCAAAATAATAATAGTAATAGGTTGTTAAGATAGAAATAAATAAATAATAATAATATTAGGATAAAAATAAATATATAATTTTAATGGTAAGATTAAACCAATAAATAATTCTTTTATTAATTTATTTACTAAATATATATACATAAATTAGTTTGTTAAGGTAACGGATGAGAGTAAGTTAAAAATGAAGTTATATCTGTTTATAAAATTATTTAATTTATTAATTAATAATACCATTATAAATATCAAGAAACCTAAACATTAAAGGTTAGTTGAAAGTTACGAAGATTATTTATTAAATAATTTAATTTATTACTTACGATTATATATATATGTGTATATTAATTATTTCATTTAAAATAATAATTTTAAATTGTTTTAAGAGAAGAATATCATACCACCTTTATATGGTTACCACCTTCATATGGTTAGTTAAAAAAAATTAAATAAATAAATAAAAATACAAATAAAAATAAAGATGAATAACCATTTAGAAATTAATTTTTATTCATTATTTTCGAAAGATAGGGTGGAGTTACCCATTTATGTATACAAATTTTTTTTTAAGCACCCTGTGGAGTTACATATTTTTTTTTAAGCACCCTGTGGAGTTACATTAGTGTTGATTACTTTTCAAGCATGGGACGAGTTACATTAGTCTTAATTGACTCCATGGTCGGCGATCCGTGTGATCTATAAAAGGAGAAGATCAGTCACGCATAGTCCATAGGGTTTTGCTAAGAAGCACTGCTTCGTCTTCCTTTTATTGGCGTAACTAATCACCTGCACCTATCGACGGTATACATTTCTTCAACCGTTTCTACTGGTTTTAGGTATACATTTCTGAAACTTCTTTTGCGAAGAACCCCAATTTTCAATTTACAGGAATAGGGGTTAGCACGATTGTTATTACATTGAGAATAACTTGCTTGGGCAATTCTATTTTTCTTACATATTTATTCTGCAGAGCTTTTCTGATAATAAGGTTCTTTCTTAAATACTTTAACTAGCATAGAATATTCGAATTTTTTTCAGCTCTGCGGTAAACTTCCTGCGGATACCCATTGGCTTTTTCTTCATTATTTTTGTTGCCCTGCCGAATCTGTTGTGCGCGATGGAGCCAAAGTTTTATTCAGATGATATGCCCCACAATGAAGATGTGTTTGGGTCGCGGGGTCCATTCCAACAGCACTACGACTCTCCAGCTTCCTTTGGAAGCGGGAGCAAAGATAGTGAACAGAATATTAATAACACGCCGCAGTCAGGCAGAAGGGGTCGTCCCATTGGTTCCAAAAACAAACAGAAAAAGAAGCCTGTACATTACAAAGAGAGTAATGACGCAATGATGCCTCATGTTGTGGAAGTTCAACCCGGGGCTGATATAGTTCGGTCCCTAAGTGGATTTTACCAAAGGCTTCAGGTTGGGGGCGTCTATGTTTTGAGCGCTCTAGGGAATGTGGTTGATGTGACCATCTCCATTGCTGGTTCAGTGAGGTCCTTCCCCGGCTTATGGCAGATACTTTCACTGTCTGGCTTATATCTCCCACATTGCAGCTCTCTCTCTATATCTGTTATATCTGTTATTGGCTCTCAACAAAAGGTCATCTCAGGGATCGTTGACGGGATTCTTCGGGCGGCTGGTCCCGTTAACATTGTTGTTGGGTCATGCGTTGATCCATCTTTACACAGAGTTCGGCCCATCTCTGTCAGTGGGGAAGAAGGCAACGGCAATACATCGTGCCCTACTGGTGCATTCCCTGAGCCCACCGGGCAAATACCACCTCTCATGTGATTGTAGATAGCGAGTATTTTTGTTTTCTTAATGAAGTAAATAGATTAGGGTATGCAGGATACAATTGCAAATTACTTTATTCATCTGGCTTGAAAGGGCCTTGACTTGTTATTTTGATAGAATCCTTCCATCAGGAATTGTTTTTGAGGTTACCATTGGGAAGAATGGCAGCGTATAAATTTATTGTGTGTTATTTATAAAACTAAGCCTATGCTGATGGTATGGTATTGTGGAGGAGGACTTGTTATTTGGATAGAATCCTTCTTTCAGGAATTGTTTTTGACGTTATCATTGGGGAGAATGGCCGCTTATAAATTTATTGTGTGTTATTTATAAAATTAAGCCTATGCTGATGGTATTGTGTAGGAGGGATGTGGCCATGAAGTTTGTGCATGGAGTAGTTGGATTTAGTTCATTTGTAATTTATCATGGATATATGTGTGCGATGGTTTTTTTTTTTTTATAGATATGTTGTTTTGTTTGGATTTTGTTTTAAGTTGGTCATAATGAGAAATTCATATTTTAGATTATGTATAGTCTAAAAGCATTTTATAGTTTAAGGATGCCAGAGGTATAGGGTTATTTTATGTGGTTACTAAGGTATTATGTTGCTTGTCAAAATGGGTAGTTGACTGTTACTAAAATTCTATCTTTTATAGATATTGTTGATTTATTATTCTCTCATGATGCAACATTTTGATAGAATAAGTAGATCTTCTAGATTTTTTGGAATAATCATGTGCATGGAGGTTCTAGATCTTACTATATTTTATAATTAGGTGTATCTAAGGAACATGGAGGAAGTAACTAGCTTCCCATGCTAGCAAATGTCCAATAGTAGGGTGGAAAGGGATATCTTTAGGAGACTTAGTAAGATAGGGGAATTTTTTTTTACAAATATATCCATTTCCATGGGTGATATTTGAGTAAAGAGCTTTCTTTATTTGATGGATTTGTGGGATGTTAATTCTCTTAGAAGGATTTTAATCTAGTGCTAATGAGTTTTCCTTATCTACTATGGACTAACATACTAGGATGGATATTAACATTTTTATTTTATAGGATGACATATCCAAAATGAATATAAATATGCCTATAACCTTCTATGATTAACAATGGATCTTTAAGTGCTATTTTCTCTAGTATGATTCCTAAGCCTCTTCTTAACAAAAGATAAAACCTATTCTTAATTTTGGATGGGTGTCTACTATTGTCTAGAGATGGTGGATCAAAATATTGCACAATTTGTGGTTAGATTGCATTATTTAAGTGCCTCATTTTCCATTATTATTTTATTCAATATTAATATGCATCCATTTTGAATGGGAGGTTATATAATAGGGTAGTGGTATTGGGATGTTCTAAATATCTAGTGCCCTCCTTTATCTATGCGACATGCATGTTGGGATGAGGAGTGAATCTCTAAGGAACCATGATAATGAAACAAAGGGATGGGTGGGATAGTGGATCTAAGGAATGAGCTTGAGATATAATTTCTAGGGTGGGAGGGTACTACTCAAGGGCACCTACATTGAATCTAAAGTTGAGTAGTTTGGGTGGATGCTAATTTTAGAGAATAAGAAATGTAACAATTATTTATGATTATAATCATCTTGTGTGTATTGAGTTAAAATTTAGGATGATTGTGAAGTGAAACAAGAGTGGAAAGGTAGATAGAAAGGAACCAACATTGTAGTTCAAATGGATTTGTGTGAGAGAGAAGTCTCCAAGGAACTTTATTGACTCAAATGATGATTTTATTTGGCATCTACTGTAGAGAGGAAGACCTAAAGGAACCTAGTGCTAGTATAATAGATTTTGTTATGGCATAATGTTGCATTTATCAATTTTTTGTGCCAAAGAAAATGTCTATACACTGGTATAATAGTTGCTTGTCTCCATAAATGCCCCATGATTGAAAATACATATGTATAACCATGCCTTATTAAAATTCTATCCAAAATAACTATATCAACAAATATCTGTTGAATAATAATTAAGTCACTATTAACACAATAAATGATTGGCTAAGATAATAATATAATCTTAAGATAAAAACCTAGGGGTTGGAGGTAGGCATGCTTAGTAGAGAGAGAAAGAGATTGGAATTCACCATTAAATAGTTATGTGTGTAATTACAATGTCCCACATGTTATTCCATAATTATACTTATGGTGAATACCACTGGAAAATGACAAACATGCATTTTTTTTCAAAAGAAATGCTTCTTAAAATGTGACATCCTATGTGAGACACCTAAAAGACATTTCGTGATAAAGTTTAACAATATTCATATGATTCACACAAATTATATACAAAAGAAACCCATTAAACTTCCTTATTAGAAAATATGACTAGCATAGCTAATTAAGAAAAATCTTCAAAATAGGTAACAAATCCTCTTATCAATATATATCATATGAGCCCCTTATTATGATATAATAAATCCTCTCAATGGTATTGTAACCACTTCTTTTTAATGAAACATTAAATTTATGGACTTGGTGCCATGGGAGCTTGAAATTATATTTGAATTTTGGAAAAGTCTAAGCCTTCTTTCTCATGGGTATACAATGAGTTGAACTTCTACAATTGGAAATTTTCTTGGGGAAAATGTTTTTTCTTTTTCCATCAACATTTGCTTCATCCCATGTTTGACCTTGGTGCATGGAAGAATAGAAGATGAAGGTTTCACTTTCATAATTAATATGATACCTTATTAAGTTAAATTTTCCACTGGGTCATGAGAAAGCTATTCTCTTTGGGAATTTAAATATGCCAAGTTTAAATTATCAAAAAGGGGGAAACAACAAAAATTCCTATTTCCATTAACACCATCACAAGAGAGACCATTAATGAGAATGTTGTCATCAACATTCAAGAATTAAAGTACATAAATAGAATAATACTCAAATGCTAAAAAATAGTGATAAACCCATGTTATTAGCTATTGCTTTAGAGAATGCTCCCAGTGTGTCCAAAAAATATACAGTTTATTTATCTGATGTGTTAGCATGTAGTTAACTACATTAGAATTTAGGATGCATGGAATATATTTTGTAATTATTTCTTTGCATCATTACATAAGTGGATCATTTATTTACTTGATGTGTTAGCATGTAGTTAATTATAGTAGAATTTAAGATGAATGCAATTTATTTTTTAATTATTTCTCTATATAATTACATTAAGTGGACCATGATATAGACTCATTGCAAAACTATATAAATCCATTCAATAAGATGAAAAGGATTAAGCCATTTTTCTTTGAGGCTCTTAATTTCTATTCCCCTTTCTATCATATTGTTACCAATGCTTCTTCTATCCCCATCTCTAATATCCACCAAACAAGTGCACATTAAACAAATTCTAATATTGTGGAGGTCATAGTTTGAGCTTAGAACCTCAAGTTCAAGAGGTTTTAGTCTTTTCTAACACACTACCTTCACTAATGGTTCAACCTAGAAACGTCCCTTTAGAGGAAGATACAAAGGTTGTATCCAACACTTTTTGGAATTCCCTCATAGATTCCATAAGACACCAATGTCCACATGGCAAAGAATCCAACAATGTATTGTGATATTTACCAAAGTCATTATCTAAATCTAGATTAAAAATTTTGAATAATGAATAGCTATTTTGAAAATAAATTCTAAATTTTTAGTAATTTTTGAACATAACCTGGAATTATTTAAAATTACAATCTTAAAAGAGACTTCTAACATGAACCCTAAGCCTACTCATGATTCCTCTCCATTATCACAACAATTATATCACTATGACGAATCACATTAACATGATTTGTCTTAATTTGTCTTACTGTAAAGCTTTACAATGCCAATCCACACACAAATGTTGTGAAAACTTATGTCAACTACCACTATGTGCACATAAGACAATGCAGGACTACAACAGTTCCTTGTAACCTAAAAGTACTTCCTCTCAAACAATTATCACCAAAAACTTGTTTGTACAAGGTTAGGGATGTGTCATATAGCATATTGGATACTAGAAAATCCTTGATACATAGTGGATGACATCCTTGATACATAGTGGATGGGGCTGATATGTATGTGGTTTTGGGTACAGCATATCCAGATTCGAATATGGCCAATGCCCATGGGGATGAGTCTAGTCGTTATTCATAGCAGCATCGTGAAAAAATGGAAAACGCATCAAACATAACCTGCCTTAATTGCAATTTGCACATCATAATAATTGCAATTTGCACATCATAATAAGTGGATTGGTAATGGTATGTCACTATCTTCTTGTTGTTGAAATTTGGGAATTAAGATATATACAACATAGATCTTTGAAAGTTTCACAATAGGTTTGAAGCTCTTTCTAATGCTGGGCTATAATTCATGAATGGATTTTCCGCTTTGATAAATCTAAGATATTTATTTCTCGTACATTTTGAATTTTAAAGCATGTAAAATTGTTTTGATGCATTCCCTTTCAAATGTCATGGTGGTTCAATACGGAAAATGCTTGAGGACAAATGCTGTAAATATTGGTTTAGTGTCTCATATTTGAGATAAACATTGAATTGAAATGATTCTGGCTATCAAAACCACAATCAATACTCTAGCACATTACAATGAATGATCACATTTTTCTTCACAAGTTTAAGTATACACTTGCTTTGATGAATGTCGTTATCTCATTGGAAATTTATTATTATAATGTTTTATGAATGTGTTCAATTATGTAATCATGTGATGATTTTTGTTCAAAGACTAAACGGTCAAAGTTTAATTTGAAATCTAATTCTAGCATAAGTGTTGAAATATCCATTTGGTCAAAGTTCAATTTGAAATCTAATTCTAGCCTAAGTGTTGAAATATCCATTTGTGGTCCAATGTTATCACTATCACTTTGATGTATAAGTTCATATATTATCATTTGGAAATATCATATATATTATTAGTGTTTTTCTCCCTAGGGATTATAGCATTTTCCTCTTGATGGTTTATTATATGGTTGTGGTTTTGCAATTTTAACCAAAGTTTTAGGAAAATCCTTAATATTTCTATTTTTGTATAAATTCAAAAATACTTTTTTGAATTTTTATTAATTTTTATTTATAATTTCTCATTGGTTGAGAAAACTCTAATGGGACCTAAATCCTCTAGCGGAGGGCGTTTTATTTTTGTTTTTTTCCATTATCTAAATGTGAGTGACCATTATGTTGGTGAGTGCTCTGGTAGTACTGACTCTGCTCAAAGATGTGAGAATTGATATGGTTGCATGACACTATTATGTTAGTTCTCTGCTCAATGATGCAAGAATTGATGTGGATGCAGGTTGCTTATGTAGTCCCCGCAGGGAGGGGCATATGAACAAATGTCGAATTAATATTATTATGCTTCATTGTGCAAAGGACAGAGTATGTATGAGAACTAGGGTCTTTCGCATGGTGAGTCTTGTGACACTAATGACAATAAGGTAATTGGTATGATTTCATTGCGCAGAACTTTTACTCTCTGGAGGACGTAGTATGTGTAAGAGAACTGGAGGTCCTTTGCATAGACATGGGTGATCTGAAACTAACAGGCTACAAAGGGAGGACAGTATCGTTTATTTAACAATTATTGTAATAAAACATTCTTATGTTAATGCTCTTCTCAATGACACAAGAATTGATGCAATTGTAGGTTATTTGCATTGGTGGGGAGGGGGGCAGAGCACTGAACAAATGTTGAATTAATATTATTATGTTTCCTTATGCAAAGGATGGAGTATGTTTGGGAGAACTAGGGTCCTTATCATATCAATGATGCGGTAATTGATATAGTTTTGTTGTGTGGAACTTTTAGTGTACTAAGATGTATGGAAGAATTGGGGGTCCATTGCATAGACAAGGGTCCATTGCATAGACAAGGGTTCTCTGACACTGACGAGGGTGCAAAAGGAGCTAGTATTTTTTTTTTAACAATTATCGTAACCATTGGACAGTAAAATCTATTCCTATTATATAATAATAAGTAAATTGTGTTTTCAATTCATGTGATATGCGGTTGTTGGACATTGTTATGTTAGTGCTCTACTCAATGATGAGAGAATTGATGTGGTTGCAGGTTTTTTAAATAGCGGGCGTTGTGAGGGGGTAAAAAATCTCCAATTAATATTGTTAAGGGGGCTCCTTTGCATATATGGGGGTGCTAAACAAAATGTGTTTTCAATCCATGTGAAGAAGAAGTGTTGTGCAGTAAAACAAAGTGAGACATTTCAATATTTGCATTAAAAGGAGCTGGAACATGTTAGTCCTTGGTGTTAGTAGTTCATTATTTCCCAAATATACAGAAAGCTTTGTGCAAGGTTTATTAAAATAATAAATATAAAAATCTATTTTTTAATTGTTATTTAGGAATGTATTTCGGAACTTCGGAAGTAGATATGTGGAGGGAATTGAGTGAAGGTGGTTGTGTGGAGATGGCTATTCAGAGGAAGCGTGTGTGGAGAAAAAATGCATGTGCACAGAGTTTTGAGTATGCCGAAAGCTTTGTAGAAAGTTTATTAAAATAATAAATATACAAATCTCTTGTTTAATTCTTATTTAGAAAAGCAGTTCACAACATATGCTCATTAATTAATATGAGTTTCAAATGCCAATGACTGACCTAAGGGAGTTATTAAGTGTGGAAGTAGTTGTGCGGAAGAAGTTGTGCACAGGTGGGTGTGCGTGTGCAAAGGTTATGCAGAGAACAAGTGCGTGTCTGGAATTTGTGCAAAATGAGGGAAGTGCGAAGAGATATTTTATTTGTAATGTGTTTTGATATTAGTAGATTATGTGTAAGAGAAATTCTTATTTTATTATTAATAGATTTTGCAAAGTGTAGAGGTTCATACAATGAAAGCTTGAGAGATTTTTGCAGATAATGGACAATGTTGCTGGAAGGAAGCGTGTGTGGAGAACAAATGCATGTGTCAAAGCTTTGATTGTGATAAAATATTTCTCCAAAGTTGATTAAAATAATAAATATACAAATCTCTTCTTTAATTCTTATTTAGGAACGTATTTCGCAACTAGTGTTTCCTCCCCATGATATCTAGAACTCACATCTATTAATATCAATTTTAAATGTCAATGATTAACTGAAGGGCATTGTTGAATTCGGAAGTAGTTATGCGTATGAAGTTATGCAAAGGAGGTTTTTTGTATGTGGTGGTTATGCAGAAAACAAATGCATATGCGAAATGAGTGATGTGTGGGATTTAAGCAGAGTGAGGGGAGTGTGGAGGGATCTTTTAATTGTAATTTGTTTTCAACTTTTTTTCGTATTAGTATATTGTGTGCAAGAGAAAAGATTATTTAGCTTTAAAGTGCATATGCATTTGTGTTATTTTAAAATTATTTTGTAATTGATTGTGAAAAGTGTGGAGGTTCGTACAATGAAAGATTTAGAGACTTTTGTGCACAATGGATTTTCTTTGTAGTCCTGTACATATGCATTTTTGTTATGTTGAAAGTATACAAGAATCATGTGTCTAGATTTAATGTTTTAGTGCTTATGTGGTTTTTTGAGTGTGTGGGTAAGTGTGTATTCAGTGAATTGAACATTGAGAGGACAGGTATTTACTTGCAGGGTTGTTTTTTATTAATCAAAGGACAAACGTTGGGACAATAAAAAATCTGGATGGTAGCTTTATCATTGTAGTGCGTTTCAGATGCAAAATAGTGGCAAGTGGTTATTTATAGGGAAACAAGTCTATGAACATTTGAAAAAGCTAGTATAGTGAGTAAAAAACTCTATTTGCAGTCATAGAAAAAATAACTCACTTTGTTCCAATTGTTAGATTTGTGAATCAATAATAATAAAAATAATAAATACTAATGATGGGATAGACATTAGAACGATTGAGAGATATGGATGTCAGTTTTATCTCTGATACATAGATTTCGTGACATACAAGTGGTGATTTATAGGGAAATGAGATGACAAGCATTTTGAAAATTTCAAAGTAGGAAGGAAATAAGATATTTGTTGATATCGATAAGAGCCTTTTCTAATTTTTTACGTATTTCGAGTAGTGAATTGTGTAGAATTTTCTCTTTGAAAATTTCATTTAAGAGCTTAGAGTATTGTCTCATCTTTTTTTGCCTTACATAAATTGTTATCTGTGAAGCTGAGATTGCATCTTCAATGGTGTCTCAAAGGTGTTTTTGTTCAATTGTGGATGATAGGAGTAGTGCAAAAATACAAAAGCTCTTCAATACTGCAAGATTTTAAACATATTCACCTATGTCGATTTCTTGTTCACATTTAGTAGTTTCTTAGCTTATTATCATAATTACAATTAGTTCAAAGCTATTTTGTATGGTAAATTTATATTTATTATGACATGAATAATGTTGTGTATCAGTTTTGATGTAGGTAATAGTATATGCATTTGTGTTATGCTGAAAGTATATGACATAGTGTTAGTTTTCGTTCCTTGACTTGTTTAGTTTAGTCAAAGTCATTGGTTTTTTATTTTGAATGAATCCTAATGTTAAGTAACATTCTTTGTTTCCTTATTAATAGAAAATACTCAATTTATCGTGTAGATATGTGCATGCGTCTTTATTCAATATACTGATAAGAACAAGGTATCAATGTTTCTCGTCTTTATCCCGCACATACGTTTTATCACAAAGCGGTACTTGTGGGGATTTTTTAAAAGCACACTTAATCAAATATTGCATAATAGTAATAAGTATTTAATCGACAAAATATTCGCTATTTCTAGTTTACAATGTTAGCCTCTCTCATAAAACAATAATAAATCCAAAAATAAATAAATTAATTAAATATTCAAAGTTAGGAATTTGTGCCTAACTCTTGGGTTGTTCTTCTAAGATATGAGTTAGTTTAGGTAACTCATATATTGGTGTGTGTCTGGTGAGAAATTATCTCAACCAAAAGTGTCTAAGATAGCACACACTATCTTGAGAACATTGTCTCTCATCTATTTATTTGTAACACTATATTCAATTATTTTAATGAAAATGAGAGAGAATACCTGAGGAAGCCATGAGGCTGAAGTCTTTTCCGCCAATATTTTGTGTCTGGTTTATTATGTGTTGTTTGTATATTTGTCTCAGTTAATTTCATTTTTCAATATACAAATTGCGTTTTGTAGTTGTGTTGGCTATATTACGAATTAAAATTTATGTTCCGAGTAAGTAAATTATTTTTACATGTGCAAAAATCAAAGAGTTTATAATTAAATTTGTTCATGCAAAATGAGGTTCACATTGCATCGAAATTGCGTGTCAAATTTTGCTAGAAATAAATGTGTCAAGCCATTTGTAAATCAAATTTGGTTTGGTTTTATCAAGTAGTGGGGACTATCTGTCAAGTCAATTCATTGTAGAAGGTAACTTTACTATTTATAGCTATTATTGATTGTTTTACGGGTCTTCAAATTTGACTAGAAAAAATAATGGAAATTTCGGAATTTTCCTGATAAAATATGGCAGATTTTTTTTGTGACTAGAGGTTATAGAGGTCAACTTTCAGTAATTAAATTATTTTCACGTCCGTAAAAATCAAAGAGCTTAAAATTAAATAACTTTATGTGGAATAAGTTTCCCACTACATTGAAACTGCGTGTCAAATTTTGTGAGAA
This sequence comes from Pinus taeda, assembly GCA_000404065.3. NCBI lineage: Eukaryota > Viridiplantae > Streptophyta > Pinopsida > Pinales > Pinaceae > Pinus > Pinus taeda. The sequence goes on along the minus strand of APFE031409593.1, from coordinate 14,187 downwards.
ATAGGTATATCAAGTCATTCATAAATCAAATTTGGTTCAATTTTACAAAGTAGTGGGGACGAGCTGTTAAGTCGATTCGTCATAGAAGGTAGTTGAATACATGTTGGAATAATATTTTTTTTGTGAATGACCTTGTGCACTTTACTATTTGTAGTTATTATTGATAGTTTTACAAGTGTTCAAATTTGACTAGAAAAACAATTAAAATTCTAACATGCTCCTCGTAAAATATGGCAGGTTTTTTTTGTAACCCGAGATTACAAATTTTAACTTTCATGATATTGGGTGTCAATCAGGTGTCAAAACTCATGATGTCAGATTTTTATTGAAGAAACAAAAAAAAATGTTGGTTTGATGATTTTTGGAAGTATGGGAAAATTTGTCGATGGGGTTTTTGATGATGTTTAATCCATTTCAACTATCACTAAAAATGATTAAAACACTCGTTTTCTTGGGGTTCTAGTTAAAAAAATCTAGGTTGCGATGGTTCTTGGTTGTGTGGACGAATCTACCACCTCAGTAGATAGCGTTTATTCTATATCATAAGTTTATGTTTCTTACAACACATATATCAATGATCTTGAAGCGGGATCAAAGTGTGAAGTAAGTGGGTTGTTGGTAAAAGTTGGCTTTGGTATCTTTAATTGCTATTTATTCAGAATGTCATGTGTAACAGTTCTCACGCAAGTAATAGTAACATCCAGTGTTTGTGAAGAAAACATAGAACTGTAAAGTGAAACAATATTTGAATATATTATTCATTGACTCCTGTAGGGATTAATGCACGGGTGGATAGACGGAAAACCTTCTCAGGTTTCTTAAATCCTAAGGCAGATGGATAAATGGATCTTGTAAGAGCCCCAAGTTAAAAGTTCGTGTTATAAAGTTAATAACGGAACAATAAGACCAAGGTCATGGGACACATATTCCAAGTTGAATGTTGGGAAAAGCATCCTAGTGGGAATCACTTGTTGTTTATTGTGGCTAAGGGAAAATTGGCAAAGGCAATGGCAAAGGCTTTGAAAAGGCATAGAGACATTTTTGGCATTTATTTTATCAAAATAAAGGAGAATAGGAGAAAGGGAGGTGAAAGGTTATAGGTTGCATGTGAGGAAGAAATTAAAGGAAAATAGAGGAAAGTGAAGAAATTAGAGGCATCAATAATAAAAATACATTAGAGCATTAGTTTGGGGCCTTTTTTCAGTTCGATTTTGGAATTGGTTTCATAGAGGAGAAGAGTACCGAGAGGAGAAGGAAAGTAAACAAGAAAATAAAGGACAAGGAAAGAAAAGATCAAGCAAGGAAAGTTGGATAAAGTAGCTTCAGCGGAAATACTTGCAAGTAACAGGTTGCATGTATGATTTCCTAGCTAGTTTTGGCATGCATGGTATATGCATGTGTGTATTTGGTTCATTTTTTGTCATTGGCATGGGTTTTGACAATGGTTTTAGCCTTGCCTTGCCATTTCTAGATAGCCATGGTGTGATGGGATTCATTATTGGTTGAGCTTTGGATTGTTAGAAGGTTTCGAATCTGGGTGAGGTGGTCTCATTAATCCCAAGGGTTGGGGGTGGAGATGGTTTTCTCTGGGGAGCCCTCAATAGGTAGGTGGAGACAGGAAAATTCCTCACGAGATGGTGAAAGAATTCTGAGGCATCTGAGCTCGGTTTGGTTCAGTGATGTTGGGATGGTTTAGGTGAGATCATGGTAGTGTGAGGGTGGAGGGGGTTTAACCTCAGGATTCCCTTTGTTGTTTATGGATTGGTTTATCCCATGAGATCCCACATTCATGCTTGGAATATGGCACATGGGTGATTTGTTGAAAGAAATATTTGGTTTAGCCCAATATATGGTGGGGTGGTATGTGGAAGTCCTTGACTTTGTTTGCTTTTACATATTTCTGGTGACTAGCCCTGAAAAGGTGGCTTAGATCTCGTCGTCGCTAGCATAGAACTAGGTGAAAAAGACTACAGTCTCTCCCTTATAGGCTTATTCATGCGAGTGGAGGGTTACAGTTGAATTCAAATAGTGTTATGCCAATGTCTAGGGATCCATATCAGTGAAACAACAATTTAACTCAGGGTTTGGGCACCAAGAAGGGTGCTTTAGCTCTTGGGGGTCTTGTAGCACCTAAGGGAAGTCAGTAAAGTCTCAGTTTGTCGACCATATTTCCTTAAGGTGATCTAGGAGGTTGAGTCATGCCATAGTTTCCCTTAGCTCATGTTTTCCCAGGAAAGTCAGTGAAAGTGGGTAGATATGACAGGTGGCGTTACAAAGTGGTATTAGAGCATGGTTCAAACACTTGGACTGAATGGGCTAGATGCATGTGGTTATGCATGCATTTTCATGGTTATGGTTGTCATGGATGAGATCATTGTATTTAGTTGGTATTATCATGCATGATGTTGATATATTTATATGATTATGATTATACATGAATCGTGCTAATGTGGACTGAGTTTTCATATGAGATAAGCCTCCCCTAAACATCATAGAGGTATCATTTTAGTTATTGTATCTATTTGGTTTATCTAGCATGGTATACTTGCAGGAAGAAGAGAATCAAAGGTGACGAGAAAAATTTTGGACTACAGTTCACGTGACTCTCCTTACAGGTCATTTGGGAAACAAGGAGATGAGTATTCTCTTGATATAGTAGACACATTTAGGAGCTTGAGGGAAGATATCCGAAGTTGCAAGGCAGACAATGACAAGTTGGTTGAGGCTTAGAAAAGACTTACAATGGATCAGGAAAAGAAGGCAGAGGTCAACACAGTCATCCTTTAGAGTTTGACAGACTTATAGAGATAGGGATAGTTGAGGATTAGTCAAGAGCAGGAAGAGAAGACTAATTGAGCTTATGGTAGAAAGTCTCAATCAAAATAAAGGTTGGATAGAGGGGACACAGATAGAGGTGGAATATCATTGGATACATGTGATAGGAGGATCGATATGTATTGGTTTCATTCTATTTCCTCGTCCAGGAGACATCATAATCATCACCACCATCATCCTTATAGGAGGAGTGAGTACTTGCCTGAGGAGTTCAAGAAATTTAATCCCCTAACATTCGACGAAGAGATGAAGAATTCAGAAGATGTAGGGGCACGGTTTCTTGGGATGAAGTAATTCTTCAAATTGCATAACTATTCAGAGAGCATGAAAGCCAAAATAGCTCCCTTTAGTCTTAAAGGGAAATCAAACATTTGGTAGGAATATGTGAAGAATTTCAAAGGAATTCGGGAAGAAGAGTTGATTTGGGATGAGTTCGAGAGACTCTTCAAGAAGAAGTACCCGTCTAAGAGGTATTATGATGATAGATCTAAGGATTTTTATGAGATGCAGATGGGTTCTATGATAGATGATGAGTGTACTAGTAGGTTCCTAGATTTGTTCAAGTATGTGCCTTACCTGAAGGATGAGAAAGAAAATATTCAAAGGTTCATCAGTGGGTTGCTAGCAGCATATAGAGACCGGATTGAGTTTGATGAGCCACTGTCACTCGAAGAATCCATCAAGAAACTAAATTATTCTCATTGCAATTGTTCCTCAAAAAGGGTAAAACAACCAAGTGAAAGCATATGATCGGCCAAAGGGATGGTGGCGATGGAATGGAAACAACCAAGGCCCATCTAACGAAAGAGGTTGATAGAATGGCAATCACGAGGGTTACAAATGGAAATGGGTTCATTTTTACACAAGCTTGAACCATAGGGAACTATGCTTGGATTTAGTTTCATGTTTACACAAGCCTGAAACGAGAAAACTATGCTTGGATTCTAAGACCTTATAGATTCTTCAATTGATGAATTCTAAGACCTTTAGACCAAGACCAATACCCTCCAAGACCATGTCCAACCATTTCAGATGATGTGCTTCCTTTTTCCAAGTCAAACCCAGTCAAATTTCTTCCAGTAGCACAACCTCGACCCCCAATTTCAGAATTTCGACCTCCACTGCATATCTGAAATTTTTGGCCCTTCTAGTAGTTGTTGTTGCCACACATGTGAACTTATTTTAGACTCTCAAGGCTTCTTCATACCTTCACTTGGCTTTATCCTTCTTCTAATGCTTGAGGATTGCCTAATGTGACTTTCTTTGACCTTCTTTCTCTTCTTTCTTCACAATTGAACCTGCAGAAGAAAAACCCTAGTCCAATAGCAGAAACCCTAGCCTTCCTTTGCACGTGTGAGAGAGAATAGCCCAAAAACAAGTCTTCTTTGTCCTCTTCCTTCTTTGCTACCTTTTTTCTCTTGTTCTTCACTTGGATGAGAGAGAGAAAGAATGTTTTCCAAGGAGGTCAAGTTCCCTCCTTTATATAGGCTTCTAAAAGTGGACGTGGCTCCTCAAAATAGGTCAACTTCCCAACTGCCAGGCTGACTTGGTATTGAAGGGTATTCTGACACTTTTAAAGACAAAAATAATTTTCTTTACAAGTTACAATGTGATTGATGAGGTCTTCAACTTATGACAATGAATCTTTTGACTTCTTGACCTAAGAAAAATCCTAGAAGCACTCAATGAGTGCTTGACATCTAAATTTTTAAACAAAATACCTTGAACATGAAACCCATGCTCCAATAATAATAATAATTTTTCCTTCATTTGAAAATATACAAGAATAAAAAGTACATTTCATATTTATTAATATCAAACCTAGTTACAAATTTTTCAACACTCCCTCTTAACTAGGGAGGTATTCATAAATGGTACATGGACATTCTCAATCTAAAGAGATCTCAAAAGAAGATTCAGGTTGGTACCCCATCTGTTTAGCATCATAACAACCAACATTGTGACATAGCAAGGCATTGACTAACAACTCTATCTCTCTACAAGATGAAAGTACGATGTTGGAGAGACCAATGATTTATAGACACCATCATCATTGTCTCTGAAGGCACATACCCCACCCGGGTGTTCATAGAGTATGTCCTTCCTTGGAATATTATTATCTTGGATAGCTAGTGTTGTAGTGTTTTCTTCTCAAAGATGTACGAAAATAACCCACTTAAGATTGTGGATGAAAAACAATCTCAACAATATAAATGGTGCTAAACATTGTAGATTTGCAGCAACCGATAAAAACAAAACCTGCCAAAGTCCGGATCTATGACACAGTCATATTTAAACAACAAAAAGAAAGAGTAATAACTCCAATCATCCAATGGAAACCAGATATACAAAGAATAGTTTTATTATAACACCTGTGAAGGGAACAAATAAATGTTAGTACCCCCCCTCTATGGGATGGGTTCTTGGCTATCCTCAAATGTCTTCAGCTTGTGTAGATTTTCTCTCCTCTATAATGTATAAACCCAACAAAAATATGGTGTGTGGCAATGAAAATAATCAAAAGTAAATAATGAATGGAAAACCCTTCTATTTATAGCAAAATATTGAGTTATCCTTGAATAATGAGCAATAATAAAATATTATTGATCCCATTCTTAGAAAAACCACTTGGAATATTTTATTATATTTGGTTAGGAGGGAAAAAATATTTAAACGTTTATTTAGAAATAATAAATAAATAAATGATTTATTCATCATATCAAGGAATTAGGTAAGGAATAATAAATAAATAATGATTTATTTAATCATTCCTAAGGGCTTTAGTCAAATTTGACAAAGAATAATAATTAATTACTGATTAATTAATTATTCTTATAGAAAAATAAGATAATTAATGATTTATCTATTTATTTTTCATGATTGGATTAAATATGACAAGGAATAATAATTGAAGAATGGTTTAATTAATTATTCCTAGAATAAAATCAAATAAATAGTGATTTAATTAATTATTCTTCATGGGTTTAACTAAAAATTGCTTAACAAAGGTGGTTTATTAAGTAATTTCTCACATTGAAAGCAATTTTACTATGGTAAAATTGGTTTTACGTGGTGTACTTCGATCCATCTAGTAAATTAGGCTAGATGATCAATTTTTTGGGGGTAACAGATTGCCCCCAATGTACGCGTGTTAGGAGAAAAACGTATGACTGAAGTACATTGTAAAGACACAATCAATAGACAACATATGGGAGAGAGAGAGAGAGAGAGAGAGACAGAGAGAGAGAGAGACAGAGAGAGACAGAGAGAGATGAATGAAACTAAATTTGAAAGAGGATATGGACAGAGGGGGCGAGACTAATGCAAGTCTCCTTTTATGTTGTGGCACCAGACCTCACTAAGGTGGGGGATGCATACCCATACCTGTCGAGATAACTTAGTACAAAAATAATGGTTCGCCCAGAAATATAAAACTGAGCAATGAAGTACATGTTGAATGGTACATGATATGCTGGCATAACAAAGCCAAAAAATAATATAATGGGTCCCATATAAATAATGCACCTGGAAAAACATGAGCTAGGACTGAATACAATAATATCTGAGTACATGAGATATAAAGCCCCTTCCCTCAAAAAATGGGTGGGAGGGAGGGTAGAACAACTGGAGGAGCCCTGTTGAACAAGGAAGGGCTCTACAAAACTAAATGGATCATCTAGAGGAGATGTGCATGTTATGAACACTACGATCAGTATAAATCGAACCCATCAACTCTACGAAACTGCATCTTAGGCTGTAGCATAGTAGGTATGCATCTAGGCATGTGGGGGGCTACTTGAACGGCCACCACCTCATGAGGTTTCAAACATCTCACACACACTTGGGAATCACTGGTATAATCTGCTGCATCACAGGACCATCAAGTGTATGGATCACTAACATGAAACGACCAAGTCAAAGGGAAATAATGAGACCCTCTGCTCAACCCAAGGTGTCGAACAAGAATGGATGTTGGAACAAAGATACACCACCCTCTAGGCTTTTATTCTAGAATAAATGAGTTTATGTCGACATAATAGGGTCCGCAAGCCCCAAGAGTTAACTCAATCGATCAAATCAAGTGCCTCGCTAATGGGAGGTCACAGGGTCAAATCCCAAAAGCTCCTGGGGTCAAGTCAGTAAATAGGTCGAGGGGTGTTGATGCCCTTCCGGTGGCGTCCACTCAGTGTTAAACAACCCTGGATGTAGTGGCTACCCACTGACCCGGGTATCCATGAACCAGTATGTGAAGAAAAAAAATAGGGCTCGTGATAGGTGAGGCAATGAGGATCCTCAACTAAAGCACGAGGGAAAATAGTAATGTGACTGATGGACTCACACAAGGGATAATGGGAAAATTGATACTGAGGGACAAACATGTGACTTCCTTTGTCAGAGCATAAAGTGCATGGTTGACCTAGCAGAAACTGACTCAACTCTAGAGGTAATCGGGACAGTATGACTAGAGGCCAAAATGGGCAACACAATATGAATGGTTTGAAAGTATGGATAGAATACTGTGACATGATATGATGGGACCTAAAATAGACTTCAATAATGCAAGGGTGACTCAACGCGGATGCTCTGAACAAGGGTGACTCGATGACACTACCACACAGAGTAGCCCCAATGGGGACCATCCAAACATGAGTAAATGAGGGTAACTCATGATGAAAATTGACATATGGTACAAAACGTATGAAGAGGAGGTGGACCTCAAAGTACAAGTGTCACTTTATGACGAAATTCGATTTTGAGAGGTGATGAAGTGACCTTTCTTAGAAAAAAGGTTTGTTGGTGAAGTGTCAAATCATCGAATGAAGTGATGCAACCTACCTAAATGCATGACAATAATAAATGCGTGCAAATCAATGGGAAATGATATGGCTAAAATTTCCTGAGGTAGAGTGCATTACGAGGATTGGGAAGGCGTTTGCCTTCGAAATCCTCTAGGAGATATGCCCCCTTACCTAAGTCCTTATGAGTGATGTAAGGTCCTAGCCATAATGATTCAAACTTCCCATGTCCCAGGGTATCATTGGTTTGTTCATACAGCAGAACAAGATCACCTTCGTGAAAGGCACGAGGGTTGACTTTTCGGTCATATTGAGCTTTGGTGTCCTTTATAGCGACTTCAATGGTTTGCAAGGCAACACGACAGTCTTTAGAGATGCGTTCGAGCATGACAAGTCTTTTTTCTAATGGTTGGGTGTCAGGGAGAATTTCAACAGCTAGGTGGAGTGAAGGGATCTCACACTCGATTGGTAAGATTTCCTCCTCGCCAAAGACAAGGTGGAAAGGAGTAAACCCGATGGCGGTTTTAACAGTATTTCTATAGGCCCACAAATCTAGGAAGAGCATAAGGTGCCAGTTGGTCTTGTGCTTATTCACGTCTGCTGAAGTATCATCTTGAGAATCTTGTTGATGGCTTCAACTTGTTCATTATCTTGGGGGTAATAAGACGATGAGTACTAGTGTTGGAAGCCCAATAGTGAGGATAGTTCATGCCATACCTCATCTCAAAATGTCGACCATGGTCAGAGACCAATTGTTTTCGGAACCCCAAATCGACCAATAACATGGTTAAAAAAGAAAAGGGTTACGGTAGCACCCGTGTTATTGAACATTGGCATGGCCTCAGCTGATTTGGTAAAATAATCGTCCACCACAATAATATACTTATGGTTACTAATAGATGATGGTTGACACTCCATAAAATCAATGTCCCTTTTATAGAAAGGACTAGCAATGATGACAGGATGGAGGGGAGTCAGTGGGGCTCTTGCCTTTGGGGAAAAATGTTGAAAATAGCGGTAGTGTTTAACTACCTCAATGCAATCATTGAAGAGGGAAGGCCAAAAGTAACCAGCGTACATGACTTTTGGGGAAGTGGCCATACCGGAGAGGTGACCACCATAGGGAACGTTGTGACAAGCATTTAGCACTTTCTCTACTTTAGGATGGGTGAGACAATGACAAAGGATAGAATCCACACCGCAGTGATAAAGGTTGTCACTGATGAGGAGGTAGAGAGAGGCATGGTAACAAATCCATCATCGATCATCACAAGTAATATAGGGAGCAAAATTTTTGGTTTGCAAATATGTGAGAATATCTCCGTACCAAGGATCATTTGAAGTGATGAAAAACAAGTGTTCATTCGGGAGCTCATCGTTAACTAGTGGATCACGTGCACTAGTGGGTAACTTAGAAATGAGTTCAGCAAGGGCCAAAATTTTCTTAATCTTAGGCGTAACAAAAACAAGATCAAATTCCTAAAGGATGACAATCCAACATGCATACTTCCCATTGATGATCCATTGACTCAATAGGAAGGTCATGTGGTTGGATTTTGTTACAACCCTAGTGGTACACATGAGGATATAGTGACAAAGCTTTTGGAGGGAGAACACGATAGCCAGTGCCAACTTCTCTTCATGGGAGTAGTTCACAGGGGGACCTAGTAAGTTCTTACTGACGTAATAGATAACATTCTCATTATGATGCTCATCTTCTTGAATAAGGACCCCAACAATTGAATGGGTGGAAGCTGAGATGTATAAGATGAAGTCCTTGGTGAAGTCAGGGGCACTAATCAAGGGCGCGGAAGTGAGAGCATTATTCGAGGCATCAAAATACTATTGAGCATGGTCATCTTAAACAAATGGAATGGTGGAGCGAAGGAGTCTGAGAAAGCCATGCACGGTGGTCATGTAGTCAGGCACGAACCTGCAAAGGTAGTTGGCTTTGCCTTGAAGGCTTTGTAACTGGCACAAGGTACAGGGAGGTGGCATTTCAACAATGGCTTGAACTTTCAAGGGGTCAAGAGTGATATCGTCTTTCGACACAATGAAGCCTAACACATGGCCAACAGGAACACAAAAGACACACTTCGATGGATTAAGATGAATTTTATACTTGCAACATCAGAGACAAATCATGTGCAAATCATGAATATGTTGTGCCCGAGACCTAGAACGAGCGATGAGATTGTCAAGGTAACCAAGGATAAGGTGTGCCAAGTTGTGAAATTAGTATGACATGGCTTGTTGATTGGTGTCGGAAGAGGCTTAGCAAATACTTTATTTTTGGACTTGGTAGCAAATGAAGTCAAGGGCTTGTCATATTGATGCGACCGAGTTTTTAGGTTGATATAGTAGGGGTTAACCTCATCAGAGTTCATCATAACGATATGTTAGTCACCAGGACCAGAAGGTTGGGGGAGATGGGCTGCTTGACCTGGCTGAGGTTGAGCAGCAACAAATCATTACTGAGGGAAAGGATTTGTGAGCACTGTCAGTTGAGATGGCATGGGATTCTGAGGTGATGGTTGACCTCTAGATGTTGCGTCAGATTTCCAAATTTGGTGCATCTGGGGTAAGAGAGGACACTCATGTGTATAATGGTCATGTACACCACAACATGCGCAAGGCTTCTTAATACCAATAGCCTTGTTCTCCTTGTGTTGGTTGCCCTGTTGCTGGTTGTTGGTGTTAGGCTGGTTCCCCTGGGGTTCACTAGGCTGGTTACCTTGATTACCTTGGTTACTCTTGTTACTCTTCCCCTTATTCTTTTCCTTCAAATATGGTGGATTGGTAGCACTCTATTATGAACACACTTGCCCCTAAGGGGGCAGTGGCTATTGTGGTTAAGGATGCATGGGAGGTTGTGGCGTTAATGTTTGAGGGGTTGGAGCACTAGGCTATGCATAAGGAGGAGACATAGTTTGGTAGATTGGTTGGGGCCCTAGAAACAGGTTGCTAATAGGAGGGGCATAAGTGATGGAGGAACTGGTGCCCTCCTGTGGGTAGCCATAACTTTGTTAAGTAAATGGAAAAGAGTGTGAAAGGGATCCAACAATACTGTCAGCAATGTGAGATGCGCCTAGTGCATTGGCACTTCCAGAACGAGGGAGGTCTAGAATGATGGTAGGCATTAAACAACTACCAAAACAAGAATAAAAATAATACATAGGAACATAGAATGTGGGCTACAAGCCAGGGCCAAAACCTCTCTACTTGAGAGGAAAACCCGCGAATCTCTTCTCTTCTTATAGATTCTTCAATTGAAAGATTCCAAGACCTCTAGAATAAGACCAATACCCTCCATGACCAATTCCAACCCTTCTGGTGATGTGCTTATTTTTTCTAAGTCAATCCCGGTCAAATCTCTTTAAGCAACACAACTTTGACCTCGAGCTTCAGAATTTCGGCCTCTACTACAGGTCTAAAATTTTTGACCCTCTCAATAGTAGTTGGTGCCACATGTGTGAGATTATTCTGGCCTCCCAAGGCTTCTTCAAACCTTCTATTGGATTTCTCCTTCTTCTAGTGCTTAAGGATGACGTAATGTGGCCTTCGTTGACCTTCTTTCTCTTCTTTCTTCAAGATCAAATTTGCAAAAGAAAAACCCTAGTCCATCGACAAAAACCATATCCTTCCTTTTCACGTGTGAGAGAGAAATAGCCTAGAAACAATACTTCTTCATCCTCTTCCTTCTTCATAGCATTTTTTCCCTTCTTCTTCAATTATAGGAGTGAGTGAATGAATGTGCTCCAAGGAGGTTGGGTTCCCTCCTTTATATAGGTTTTTAAAGGTGGACATGGCTCCTCGAAATAGGTTGACTTCCCAGCTGTCATGACAACTTGGCCTTGAAGGTTGTTTTGACACTTTTAAAGACAAAAATAATTTTATTTACAAGTTACAATGTGCCCGATGGGGTCTTAAACTTACTACAATGACTCTTTTGACTTCTTGACCTAGGACAAATCCTAGAAACACTCAGTGGGTTCTTGACCTCTAAAATAAAATACCTTGAGCATGAAACCCATGTTCCGAAAATAATAATAATTCTTATTTCATTTTAAAATATACAAGAATAAAAATTACATTTCATATTTATGAATATCAAACCTACTTACACATTTTTCAACATTTAGGACTAGGAAAATAATATGAGAATTCCTTGAAAATGGTAAATAAATCTTATTTTTCTTGATAAATACAATTTTCTCCAATTTGTAAAAATTCAGGATAATAATGGATCTCTATTTCAATAGATATGTTTTCACCAATATTTTTTTTAGATCCTTCTATATGATCTTTCTTAGATGAAGGACCATCACAGGAAGAAAAAGAACTTTCCAATGGAGAAAGCCTAGATGGATACTTATTATCTTTCAGAGATATCAATTGTTTATCATGGACTTGTCGGTTTTGTATAAGAGCACATATGCTTTCATCATCTTAGAAAATTTCAAAAATCCCTCGTTATTAGGAAAATGATGCCTCTAGAAACATTAATAAATTCAATTATGTCTATCAGCTAAAGCTTGTCGAGAAAGGCTAGAAGCAAAGATAGCTAGTTCATTAGCCAAAGCATTAAGTTCTCTATGGATATGAGTGATGTTAAAAGCATCCAACAAATTCAAATTTGGAAATGTTATTAGTATAGTTGAATTCAAGAGAGGTATACGCAGGTTCCCATTGACCAAGTCGTGTGTACACATGGGTTCGTAGACCAAAAGGCATGTATGGCATACACACACACTTTCACAAAAGGAAAGGTGCGTACATGTTAGAAAACTTGGTTTTGGTCTGTGGTATTTGGTCCATGGTATTGTGATCCATGGTATTGGTCCAAGGTATTTTGTCCGACGTGTTGACCCCATGTATTTGGTCCAAGGTCTTGATTCTAAGTGGTTTTGGACCATGGTATTGAGTAAGGCCTAAGAATATAAAAGGAGGAGAAGGTCATTAGGCAAAGGTACTCATGAATGGAATATCTAGTGAAGAGCAAGAACTAGAATACAGGTGATTGGGTTATGGTGCATAGCTGGATTGGATTCAAGGATGAACCTAAGCACTTGATGAAGGATAAGTTATATTGATGGGTCAAGATCTTAAGGCTTGAAGAGAAGTATCTTTGTCTAGTTTTGATATTTTATCTGAATAATTGGCATGTCGTAATCTGTAAATATGATGATCTGGTATAACTGATGTCTGAATAATTGTAAAAGTTAAAATCATGATTTATAGATCTGTACGCAAGTTCATTTTAGCAAGGGCGTGTATACATGCTGGTTTGACATTTCAAAAGTGTGTATACGCAGGTTTGCCTTGATACAAGTTTGTATGCACACAGGTTCATCACATTGAAGTAGCCTACACCTCATAAAAGATGCTTTAGCTACTTCTAATTGTTGTTGCAGTGTTCTGGGTTCTGGCTTGGGTTCTGGTTACAACATTAAGAGAAGTGATTGTTTGATTAAGTTTTGGTTAGTGCAAAGGAGATTGGTTGATGTAGATATATTTGACGTTTGATTGATGTTATTGATGGATCCAGTCTGAAAATTTATGAAACATGGTCCCTGGAAGAAAAGAGAAGGTTGTAGCCTTCTGTAGGTCAGCACCTACATACTAGTACATCAGCTAGTACAAGAAATAGGGGGTTGTAGCTCCTTTCCAGGAGAAGTTGGAGAATGAGAGAAAGTTGTAGCCTTCTGCAGGTAGAAGCTTGTGTATTGGTATAAGATTGCACCAATACAAAATATTGTCAAAAGAAGTTTCTTATTAAAAGAAAGATAGAGACGATTACAGCAGGTGGTTTTCACCCACATTGGGTTTCCACCTTATATCTTGTGTTCATGTGTGTCACTATCTGTTTGGTTTTTACTACTCCTGGTTACTATTTATATGGTTCTAATGCACAGATTAAAGATCAACTTATGAAGAATTAACTAAATTTACAGAGTATATGCTAGTTTCATTATATACAGTTGTGTATAACGCAAGTTTCATTAACTGAAGTAGCGTATATGAATTAGAATATGGAAATGAAATATTATTGACTTGCTAATACTAATTCACCCCCCCTCTCAGTATTATTTCCAAAAATTGGTATCAGAGCAGGTCCTTCAGAAGAAGCTTGATCGCATGAAGGAAGATCTATCATCATGAGAAACTATGAAAGAGAGGCATCCATTAAACCATCAATCTTTGATGGGAACAACTTTGTTTATTGGAAGGTAAGAACCACAACCTATCTTCAATCTCTTGGAACAAATTTTTGGGAAATCATGGAAGGAGGATATACATTTCCATCAATACTTCCTACAGATACGGAAGGTAAAAAGCAATATGAAACCAATGCCAAGGCCGTCAACACATTATTGGGGAGTCTGTCACATTCAGAATTTGTCAAGGTTATGCAGCTCAAAACCACCAAAGAAATATGGGACAAGATCATTCTAGGCTATGAAGGAGACGATCAGGTAAAACATGCAAACTACAATCTCTCATAATTCAATATGAGACTCTCAAAATGCACAATGATGAAAGTATAGCTAATTAA